>JAXRKP010000749.1:122500-125000 GCA_037039925.1 Doris montereyensis | reverse complement strand
ATTAATATTATACGTCATATTTATTCGTTCTTGATGCGTCAAAGGCTCTGCTGTTACCAGGCCACTATACTAAGACTAACCACCTTTTGCATACATGTTTGTTCTAAATGACCCAAGCTCGTTTTCACTTGAAGAATTCTTCTGCCAAATGCGACGTTTAATTTTGTTTTTAATTCATTCATTGTTTTTCCATCTTTGAGAAGGCTTTTTCATTCGTCATTTTAAACAGGTTTTTAATTAGTTCATTGTTTTCCCATCTTTGAGAAGGCGTTTTCATTCGTTATTCTAAACAGGTTTTTAATTAGTTCATGGTTTTCCCATCTTTGAGAAGGCTTTTTCATTCGTCATTTAAAACAGGTTTTTAATTAGTTCATTGTTTTCCCATTTTTGAGAAGGCTTTTTCATTCGTCATTTTAAACAAGTTTTTATTATCAAAAGGTTGGAACAGTATCATTCACGCCTACCGGCGTTACCTCGGTATCGATTACTTGACATGGTCTAATAATAAGTGTGCTGGTGAATGGTATATAATCCCAGGTAAAACTTGCTTGTAAATGAACACTACTCTCTTTGTACTTGTTTAAGACAGAGCACTGTGCAGGAGAAAGAATAACACACACACACATATATACACACACACACAAACAAAAGGAGAAAGATTTTGTCATGTGAAGTACATAAAACCATGACATAACTCTCATTCTCACTGCCTATCAAACTCGGCTCGTGACGTCACTATATGAGAACAGTTATTTGATCTTAAAGATCGTTTTAATGCCCACCAAACTATTTTAAATACAATATACTAAGCGTAATGTATAGGTGTGAATGTATGAAATGTATATAACATGCGTATCTGTGTATTCACCAACAATTGATGTACTTTATTGTTCTGTCGATGTACTATAATATAGGATTTGTATATGTCTGTAACCAAATTTCCCATTGTGGGATGAATAAAGTATTATTATCCTTCTTAATCTTATTCTTATTATTATTATCATCATCATTATTATTATTATTATTATTATTATTATATTATTATTATTATTATTATTATTATTATTATTATTATTATTATTATCATCATCATCATCACCATTATTATTATTATTATTATTATTATTATTATTATTATTATTATTATTATTATTATCATCATCATCAATATTATTACTAGCTGTAGACGTCCGGCATCGCCGGGTTAACCGGCTAATTTGCAATTTAAAAAATTGTTTAATCTATTGTTTGCGCTATCGGGATTGAATAAGAAATACACGATGTACCACGATTGGATTCCACGTGCAATTATTAGAATCTATCCCTAAAAAAAACGTTGTGTAGATCTACGAACTTTGGCAAATCATTAAGGCTTTAAGGCTTTAAAACATTTTACAAGATTTTGAAAACGAAACCCAAGTCCTAGATCTACGTGGTTAAAGTGACACCAACAAAATCAAACCTTTTTTTTTTCTTCTTTTTTTCTTAAAAGACCTATTTTTTTTTTCTTTGGTCGCACGATTGAACCACGTACTTCCTACGACATCGCCCGACTACTTTAGCCACGACGTCACGGGCGAAGCTGACCGATGTGTGTTTACGGCTCATATCTTTCAACTCACTGCTGACATAGCTTTTTTTGCTAGGTTTTTTTTCTTCTTGTCTTCGGTTCACACCATGATACTAGATCTACATCGAGATTGAGATATTTTGCTCAATTGTGTTTCAATCAATGTGCTTTTAATTTACTGCAGAAAGAATCTAGATCTAGAACTACATGGATCTGAAACTGAGTATTTTGGTCAGTCAAGATTAGGCCTATGATTTGAAAAGTATAGCAATGGAAGTGACGAGATCGGGGCCGAATTGGAAGGGGGGGGATGGGAGAGGGAGGGTTCGTTTTACCTAATCATTTCATTTTGAAACTTTGAAAGGAAAATTACACACAAACGACCTTGAAAGTTTAAAAAGAGTGGTGCGTACACTGTGCTAATACGTTTTGCAAGTATGATATATAATAATGTACAAAGACAATTATCAAACCCCTATTAAGATTTTATATATATATATATATATATCGCGCAATAAACAATAAACATAATAAGGGCTCACCGAAGTATTTTTAATCATAATAATATTATACTTTTTTCTATTTCACTTACTTTTTGGGTTTGTTTGGGGGTGGGGTGGAGGGAGGGGGGACTCGGTAGTTGAAGCGTGGGCGTTCAAGCCCGGCCAACGACAGGTCCAGGTAGATGGATGGGCAGCTATAAGGCCAAGCTTCTATTAGTAACGTTCACATTGTAATAGATAATAACAGTACTACGGGTATTGTGCTGGTACGGGTATTGTGCTGGTAGTGTTGTATTACAGTACATTGTTATTATCATATTTATGGCAATGTCAGTGTTGAACTTGCACAGTGGGGGTTTTCGCTCAATTAAGTCCGATCTGTGGTAAACAATCGAAATTATGGTGGACCAAATCGGAGTGATGGTGG
>JAXRKP010000749.1:105000-115000 GCA_037039925.1 Doris montereyensis | reverse complement strand
TATGGAGAGAATAGTACATGACTGAGGGAGGGATGGAGAGAGAGGGAGGGATGGAGAGAGAGAGGGAGGGATGGAGAGAGAGAGAGAGAGAGAGAGAGAGAGAGAGAGAGAGAGAGAGAGAGAGAGAGAGGGGAGGGGAGGGGGAGGGGGAGAGAGAGAGAGAGAGAGAGAGAGAGAGAGAGAAAGAGAGAGAGAGAGAGAGAGAGAGAGAGAGAGAGAGAGAGAGAGAGAGAGAGAGAGAGAGAGAAAGAGAGAGGGGGGACAGGGGGAGGAGAGAGGGGGAGGGACGGACAGACAAGGAAAGCGAGAGAGATAAGAAAAAAAGAGAGAGGGAGAGGTAAAGAGAGAGAGAGAGAGAGAGAGAGAGAGAGAGAGAGAGAGAGAGAGAGAAAGAGAGAAAGAGAGAGAGAGAGAGAGAGAGAGAGAGAGAGAGAGAGAGAGAGAGAGAGAGAGAGAGAGAGAGAGAGAGAGAGAGAGAGGAGACAGACAGACAGAGACAGACAGAAGGACAGAAGCAGACAGAGAGAAAAGAAAGAAACAGACAGACAGACAGGGACAGACAGACAGAGAGAGAGAGAGAGAGAGAGAGAGAGAGAGAGAGAGAGAGAGAGAGAGAGAGAGAGAGAGAGAGAGAGAGAGAGAGAGAGCGAGCGAGCAGGAGCGAGAGACAGACAGACAGACAGACAGACAGACAGAGAGAGAAGAGAGAGAGAGAGAGAGAACAGAGAAGGAGACGAAGTGAGGGTAAGAAAAGCAGACAGTCGACAGAGAAAGGAAATTTTGATCAGAATTATGGTCGTGATGCCTTAGATCGAAAATTGTGATGTGTACCTTGCCACACACAAGACACCTATACAAAATATAAGTAGACTAGTATTTATAAAACAGTTAGCATATCACATTACATGTAAAATACATTTGTATGCAAATAGTTCCACTAGTATTGCCAAATATACACTTACACCATCGATGGATAAATGGTTATATGGATATGAGACTGATAGACAGTCAGGCAAAATGACAAAAAACTGCCATGTAAACACACACACACACACCTACAAACACACACACATTGTATATAGCGTGTTTTCAATCCGCCTGTTTTGAACAAGCTATAGATTAGATGTGGTATGGAAAACGAAAGAAAAAAGAAAACATCCTTTTGCTCGAGCACAGTTGTTAGTAAAGATACTACCAACGGCTTAGAAAATCAGGGTCATTGGACTGTGTGAAAATTTTCTCCAAATTATTCATACACATCTCATTATACTATCCCCTCTCAATATCATTAAGGTTGATAGAACATGTAACAGACAACACAGTCTTCTGATCATTTCCTCACCATACTTTGCAGTCCTATACCATTATAATATTTTATCTTATTTTTATTCAATATTTGGTAAGATCTGCTCTGCTGATCATAAAAATTTCTTTTTTTTTTTTACCCCTTTATAATGTAATGACAACCTGTTGAACATTCTGTTAAAGACTTAGGATCATCATCAAATATCATAAATTACTATCGTATTAAATATTCTTATGTTATTATTATTATTATCATCATTATTATTACTATTTCCATTATTTTCATTAGTATTATTCAGAGGTTGGTAGGTCGTTTGAACCTTTAAACGTTGCCCCAAAGTCCTTTAAAAACAACCATGAGGAGTTTTATCAAAATGATTTGAACCTACAATAATAAATCAGGACAATGAATATTCTTTCATCATACAAGTAATTTTAATTAGAGCTCCTTATTCAATGGTATTTTAAAAGAATTACAATTTCTGATGTTTTGTTTTTAAACTGTAAATATTCCCTGTTTTTGGTAGAAATAAACTACTTCACTATTACAAAAGCATGTAAAAATAATTCTTCTTTTTTTTTTTTTTAGCCCGAGGGAGAGACAGTAATGACAAAGATGCAATAAAATCATTTAATAAATATCCTGACCAATTTTTACCATTTAGTTCAAATGATGGAGGATAAATCTCAATTGGCTTCAGCAAATAAAAAAAAAATGTCTCAAACTGCTAGAATTCTTCTGAAAAAGCTTCCCAAAATAAATTATACACAACACGAATATGTCACGGTGCAAAAATCATTGCACATTCTTGCATTTCTTCTTAAATTCATACTGCTTACCTCTTACTAATACAAGCAATTTGTCACAAAAAACACTGGAGGAAAAGAAGTCAGGTCAACTAATTTAATATTATCTTTTGTTTTAGAGAACATATATATAT
Organism: Doris montereyensis; assembly: GCA_037039925.1. Taxonomy (NCBI): domain Eukaryota; kingdom Metazoa; phylum Mollusca; class Gastropoda; order Nudibranchia; family Dorididae; genus Doris; species Doris montereyensis. The sequence goes on along the minus strand of JAXRKP010000749.1, from coordinate 112,754 downwards.
ATATATATTGTTTATTTATATATCTTTTTCTTCATAATTCCCTCATTTTCATTTCCGTGTTGACTATCTTTAATACCATGTAACTTTCTTTTCTCATGTTTTACTTAAATGTTCACAGTATGTTTGACCACATCATCATCAGCATCATAATCCACCTTCAGCTCAATATTATTTAAATGTATTCTAAATTTATCGCTTTGACTTCGTAATGCATACATTGAAAATAAAAACAGACATTCTTGTTTGATCTTTCATGCATTTTGAAAATAAAAACAAATCATATGTACATATATGATATATCACCATAGAGATAATAATTGCGTTTCTTTATAATTATTAGCTTTTTTTGTATTGAAGTCACAGAGTTTATCATCGTTTTGTTTTCTTTTGGGTATTTTTGGTGTCATTTTTTCTATTTTACAGGTTTATGGACTACACTGTAACCCGCACAAGTGCAGGCTCACCGACTGTACATCCTTTATCCCCCAGCAGGCCATTTCATTCAAAGTCCTTCTCACCATATGAGGCGCATACAATACAGCAACATGTTAGGCGCATTGTTCCCAACACTCTGACAAGATCTTTCTGTTTCAGCTGGGTATTTATTCACAACTGAATCAAGTGAGGAAAGCAGACTGAAATACCTTCTCAGAGTACAACATGTGAAAAAACACCTGGGCGAACCATGGTTTTGAACCTTCTGACGGTTTTTAAGCCCACTGCCGCTTTCGGTTTGTTTTGGGTTTCTGCTCTTCTGATTTAAATTTGAATGGTCAGAATTATTTAACCATTCATATTCAATGAAATGGCTATGTAATACAAAAGATATAATATGCAAGAAAATAATTCAGTCAGGAATTTGTTTTGATTTCTTGAGGGTTTTTTCAGGGAATTCTAGGGGGTTTGTATGTATATTTTGGTCTCTTTTTCTTTTAGGTAGGGGGTGAAAGTTTTTTTTTTTCTGGAGATGTGGGCCGTTTTTACTTGTTTCGTTGTTTGGTTTGTTGGGGGGGGGGTTTGGGGGGGGTTTGGGGGGGTTTCTGTTTGGTTTTTTCTCGTATTATCTTGGTTTTTTACTAGATCTAGATTTAGTTCTATGTCAAAACTAGTAATTCCCTTGATAGATCTTTTACTTCCTTTAACGCATTATATCACGAAGAATAATTAGAATAAATTGTATGTATATCATAATATTGCGCTTTCCAACATAAATCTATCAAAGCGCATCACACACAATATCTAGATCTAGATCTAATCAGCAATGCGATCAGTGTTAGCTGTAACAAAACAATAATCTACAGAAACACCTAAAAATATCAATTTTTAAATGTAACAAAGGTACTAAAATGTATTTATTTAAAATGACAATGAAATAAGTTTCTTACCTGCGATGCTCTCTTTATAACCTTTAGTGAAACAACATTGCTTTGGCGGCTCTGTGGTGTTTTTAGCAGCCCTTGTCGATTGAATCTTCACCTAACTGTTGGATGATTTTCCTGTAATGCTGTGAAATATCGTCGATGACTGATTCTTCGTCGTCTTCAATTGTTTTTTTTTCACCACTCCTTTTTTTTGGGGATAACATGAAAGGAATTAAATTCTCATTTGAGCTTACTGGTTCGTTTTCTTGGCGAGAGAGAACGACGAAAAATGGGTTTCTTTCGCTCATCTGTCTGAAGTCCGCCGCTCAAAGACTTATTTGTACCAGAGTCATTTTTGCTGATATCTTCACGAGTGTCACTGCCTGTTGGTGCAGATGGTTGCTGTTGAGAACAACTGTGATACGACGCAAAGTTTCAGAAGTTCACTCTCAGGATCAGGTACTTGGCATCTCTGTTGTCTGACATTGTGAAGGAATATTTTGATTTATAGGAGGAGCAGCGGCGATGTAGGGAGTAAACACGAGCACCCTGACGCTGTTGTAACCAATGGGCACTCACGTCGACGACTCAGTCGTGCTAAGGGCGGACATGTGTGCTATATTTAGACTCATATCTTGTTGACACTAATTTGAGTAGTCGAGTACCGCAAGTAAGTAAAATAATCGGAATGACAATATCTGTTATCAGAGTTTGCGGGTGACGTGAAACTTTCTAATTTTCCAAGAACGGATAACGTATGTTTTCGCTCATTTCTTAGACCTGAGCGTTAGTTAGATGTTTAGCCTATGACCGTCACAGCACGACTGATGAAAATCCACATCTGCCATTAGACGATGACAGTTTGGTTAAATGACATTCCTCCCGTTTTCTCCATACATTTGTATTATGCGGGCCTTCTTGTTGTCTTCCCTGGATATTTTTCTCAACAAATTTCAAAACGTAGTAATTTTCATTTTACGTGTACCGGTACTATATTTTGAACGACGCCGGTTTACATAGAAGAAGAAGAAGAAGAAGAAGAAGAAGAAGAAGAAGAAGAAGAAGAAGAAGAAGAAGAAGAAGAAGAAGAAGAAGAAGAAGAAGAAGAAGAAGAAGAAGAAGAAGAGAGAAGAAGAAGAAGAAGAAGAAGAAGAAGAAGAAGAAGAAGAAGAAGAAGAAGAAAAAGAAGAAGAAGAAGAAGAAGAAGAAAAAGAAGAAGAAGAAGAAAAAGAAGAAGAAAAAAATTATAATAATAATAATGACAATAATAACAATGTTGATGATGATGATGATAATAATAATGATAATAATAATACTAATAATGATAATAATAATAATAATAATATTAATAATAATAATAATAATAATAATAATAATAATGATACTAATAATAATAACAATAATAATAATAACAATAATAATAATAATGATAATAATGATAATAATAATAATAATAATAATAATAATAATAATAATAATAATAATAATAATAATAATAATAATAATAATAACATGATAATAATGATAATAATTGCAAGAGGATAATACTGATGATAATGATAATAATAATAATAATAATAATAATAATAATAATAATAATAATAATAATAATAATAATAATAATAATAATAATAATAATAATAACAAATAATAACAATAATAATAATGATAATAATAATAACAATAATAATAATAATAATGATAATAATTTTCTTTGAGACGGGCTAGTCTCTTCGATGTATTAAATAATTTTTTGACACCAGAAATAGTGGTAATTAGTTCATTTGGGCATCTTGGAGCTGATTGTGCAATTGTATTCATTTGTTGTCGCAACACATCTGTAGTCACGCCAATCACGGACGTGATCACACTATGTTTGTTTTTGAAGCAACGCAACAATCTGCGAAGAATTAACGCTCTGGTAGGTAAACAAATTGTTAGTGTCATCATGGATAATATTGCAATATCACAGTATTTCTCAGTTCCAGTGAACTCAACTCCAGATATTACCCATACCGATCAGCCAACCATCATTCTTCGCTATGTCCATAATAATGATAGCTCACCAACCTGTGGAGTGTTTTTTACATTCATCGATATCTCTATATGGCACAGGGTAGAATCTTGCTGAAATTTTGCCTCATTACCTAGTCGGATCAGGACATCAACTTTGAAAATTGGCGTGGTCGGACATATGACAATGCCAGCAGTATATCTGGTATTTGAACTACATTGACATGCAGTAAATATTTTAATACCTAAGAATTACCAGACTCAATATCTAAATTGCCGGAATCAAGTAGAAGGACTAAAGCTAAAGCCATAAGATGCTAGAAAAGAAAGTTATTAACTCAAATAAAGAAAAACTATATTTAAAAAAACAGAAGTAAAACAAATATACCAATCTAAGATAAAAAAAATATATATATTTATCAGTGAAAGGCGGATGGATCTGAATGATAGCACAATAGAAGCCATGTGGTAACTGTTTAAAGAACACTCCTTAGTTGTACTGAAGAGGTATGTGGTATAAAACAAATTAAAGGAGATGAGAAAAGAACAGCATGGTAGAATGGCGAAAGTAAGATCAAAGAAAAGAAGGATGCCTGGAAGAAATACAATGTACTTGCAAACAACGAAGCCATATGATATATTAGACTATGTGAGTAAAAGGATTCTCGCCAAATAGGAAGTAGGAAGGCAAAACAAGAACAATGAGAAGAGTTTATAGTTTGGACAAAGACTTCGAGAAAAGCTACCAAGGAAATCAAAAGCTTTTCTGGGGAGCAATGAAGAGTACGAGAAAAACCAAAACATGCCAAATGCGACAAATACTAGAAATGAGACTAAGGAAAAGAGTAGAGGATTAAATTGAAGTACATCAGAAAGAATTCAGACCAAGACGAAGTGTACAAGACCACATATTTACATTTAAGCAAATAATGAGGAAAATATCATTGAGAGGAATATTGTCTTGCACTTTTGTTTAATTGACTTAGAAATAGCATTTGACACTGTGATGAGGGATGGACCATGGCATTCTTTAAAATAATATAATATATAGCAACATTAAATAGAAGCTATAATATATTTTTACAATAGATCAACAAGTGCAGTGAGAGTAACTGGAAACGTATCTGAAGAATTTGATATAGGTGTTGGAGACAGGGCTGTTATATCCAAAGTTTTTGTTTTGTTTTCACAATTATGGATTCAGTCGAAAACTGAAGAAAATGAATGTAGGTATGTGGAAGACTCAACAAACCAGTAAACGTAGCAATGATTTCATTTGCTGATGATGTAGTTCTGTTTGGAAAATCCGACAGTGGCCTTCAGTACAATATCAACATGTTGAATAATGAACTAGATTTTTTTTTTAAAGGAATGAATGTAAATGCAAGAAAGCAAAAATAATACTAGTAACTAGAGCAACTAAAACTACAATTATTTAGGAGTAATGATTAATTCAGGGGGTAAACTAAGAAATAAATCAGCTAAGGCGTCCAAAAGGCAATGACAATATATGACCTTATATAACTAATACTTAGAAAGGAATATTCGGGTAAACGAGAATTGTCAACAAAAACCAAAATGGCAGTATACAACATATTCTATTGTCATATTCTCCTCTATGGCAATGAAACATGGGCCTTATATAATAGTGAATACAGTAGGGTAGAGGCAACTGAAATGAAATATCTAAGGAGACTAGTAGGGGAAACTAAATATTGCAAAATCAGAAAGACAGCAATAAGAGATCAAACTAAAGCTGATGACATGAAGACTAAGATAGAAATAAATCAATTGAGATGGTTCAGCCATGTAAACTGAACAAATGATCATAGAATAGCTAAATCAGTATACAGTGCTAAAACCCAAGGTAAAATACCAAAAGGCATACCTCGGAGAAAGTGAGAAGATGTTATACAAGAGGGATTTAATGTAAAGAAATTGAACTTTCACAGATTGAAACAGAAAATCTCAGGACAGGGCTGTCTGGAGAAAGATCATTTCGGGCATCTAAACCCATATACCGGAGGTAGAATGGGAACTGATAAAGACAGAAAAAATAATGAAGCATCCCTTTTGGGTCTTCCCAGAAAGTTACCTTACCGTGAGTCTACTATAGTGCTTATATATTAGATTAGTTTGTGACATCATATCACAACAGCTTAGATAACAATAACGGAACGTAATCACCTCGTAATTTTCGAGTCATGATTTATCATGACTTTTTCAAAAGCAGTTAACGGTCGCACTTTGCATTGAAACTCAACATAATTTATTTGGTATCTGCTCTATCAAAATCTCATATATATCGCCGCGTTTGATATATTTAAAAGAGGTCAGTGATCCCTCAAAGATGATGACTGTGAAGGGTAGACCTTTAAGTGCTGTTACTTAAAAGTTAATGTCTTCCACAACAGCTATGATCGAGAATGGTGCATTAGTAACCTATCATGAGAATGAACATTTATCAGGGCATTTCATCACCTAGTGTCTGGAAGAACTGCACAAATGCCTTTCTGTTCCCAAAGTGTCAACTCGCCGATGATCAGAAACAACAAAGGGTTGACTTCCACGATTTGACCAGGGTCAATCTAGAAACATTTAAAACATCGTGACTGGTCATGAACATTAGTTTATGTGTATGACCCTGAATTGAAGCGTCAATTTAGAGTATGATCTTTTCCTGACGAGATCCCTCCTCTGAAATTCAAACGAACATGAAGTGTTGGAAAGCAAATGGTGGCCAGTTTTGGTTGGGAGGGGGGGGGGTCAGCTCAAAAGACCGTATAGCTACGGTAACCCTCCAACACAGGCGCACAGTAAATTCCGATTGGTATGTAAACCACTGTACACCGACGTTTTAAGAAAATTGGAGACAACGCCGTCCAAAGACAGGCACAAGGGGCTTGTTATGGTATCATGACAATGCCAGTGCTCCCACAGCCATTGCAACGACGCTGTCCTCGATTGAAAAAAGAATTCCGAATTCTTTCCCATCGTCCCTGTTCTCCCCTACCCAGCACCCTGTGGCTTATGTTTTTTCCCATAATATGTCAAAGACAACATTCCGTGGATCAAATTTCAAAATTCTGAAGACGCTGTAAGGACATTTGAATGGGAAGCTTCAGTCATACCTCGGAAATGGGCAAAATTGCTTTGATTCTTGATTCAGGCGGACGCCACTTTGCATACGAGCTCAATGAGGGTACTTTGAAAAGTTGTGAACCTTTGAAGATGATACCACTATACTATTCCGGATATGTATCAATGACCCTCGTATAATAGTTCAGTGGACTATATTTCTTGCGATGCACTCTTCGAATCTGGTTGGTCCGTCAGTTGTGGATTGTTGTGTTGAAGCAGTTTCATTTTTGTATCATTATTGCAGTGTCTGTACACATTCTTCATAGCATCCACATAGTCGTGTGTCCTGATGAGTCATATTAAAAGGTAACCTGAATGCAGTGTTTTTAAACACCTATCGGATACTCAATGGTCTACTCGAAGTGATGCCACAGAAGCAGTTTTCAGGGGGTACCACGTTTCAATTTGCCCTCCCGGCATCTCTGGGGTTGCTACTCAGAATGACAACACACGAAATGAAACAGCTGGATTGGCCAAACACTTGGACATCATTGAAGTTGCCCAAATGTGTGAACTTGGGAATGACATTTTGCAGCGATTCAACCACAGTAATAGCAAGCTGCTGCAAGGTTCCACCATCGAATTAATACTAGCTATTGCTCTTCTGAATAGCCTTGGTTAAATTCTTGGATTAATGCCGAGAGAACTTCGACTATTATGAGCATCAGGCACGTGATCGCTGTGGTGACTGCACATACAATTCTGAACGTCGACGAGTACCTAAGCGTAAGAAGTATGTCAGCTGTCGTGGAAAGGATGTCAGGGCAGCAACAATACAAAGCCAATACCTTTCATGCCATCATCGATCAACTGAAGAGTGACTGAGTATGACTCTATGTCTGGAGAAGGTATCAATGTTGGTGTTTCAAGACTTATTGGTGTGTATTCTTCCGATATTCTAGCAGATTTTTCGTCCGTTTGTATGCTGGTATAAAGGGTAGAGACCCGATGAAATAGTATTTTCTTGTATCAATGGAAATGTCCTTGTGATGTAAAAATTGCATGCTGCTGGAGATCATCATGCATTTCCGAACACAAAACTTTCCGTAGCATTCCGTACCTATTTATCTCTAATAGCTATGAGCTACTAAGGGAATGCTTGTTTTCGAAACTTAAAAGATTTAAAGATCCTGAACGATCAACAATGGGTCAACAACGTTTTGGTATACAGGTCCTTCTCTCCATTGGAAGCGATTTGCTTCATAAAAAATTGTCTTTAAAAGTAACTGACAAATTTGC
>JAXRKP010000749.1:70000-97500 GCA_037039925.1 Doris montereyensis | reverse complement strand
ATACAAAACAAAAACCCCAAATGTATCTAGAATCTAGACCTATATCCATTATAAAATTATGATGAATAGGGGGACAAGCTTTCATTGCGACATCTTTGGTAGGTAAATAACTATGGATAACTTACAAGAACAATCTTCAACAAAGGAGTTAAAAACGAGCCATAATTTGGGGGTTTTACGAATTAATAATAGCAACACCAAACTTGGGTAAATCAGCTGAGCTTTACCTCAAGAGGCCTGTACTGTCTTGATATATTAGAGCTCATAATACGGTGTAAAGATTTACACCTATTTCCATTCAGTATTTTAATCGAAAAGCAAAATCTAATCGTCCTGCCGTCAACGTATCAGCGTCAACATACCACGACTACGATCTTGATTCTTTGCATTACTTGAAGTACTTGCTTTGGCTGTTGCTAAAAAACTAATGTCACTTAAATCCTCACGCGTAGAGACCATGGCATAGATTGCCAGTTGATACAATAATGAAACTCAGCAGCGTTAGCAGTGAATTTGGTTTTTATCCTTTATATGAATTTATGGTAAATCTATTTAGATTAAATCTAGATTCTATCTCTAGCAAAAATAAAAGGCCAGCACTACCGGCATTAATGACAGATGGATATTGCCACTATATTCGTCGTCATTAATGGTGAAGGTGAAAGAAGCTCATCACTCATTTGATTCGTCATTAGTGATGAATGGACCCTGGCACTATTCATCATTAATTATAAATGATGGTCCTCAGCATGATTCCAGTTAATTAGGAACAGACTGTATTTTTGTAATGACTAATTTATAAATTCAAACATCTAATGATATTTAATACCCTGTTATTATTTGATATTTTTGTTACTTTCCCCTGGTTTTGTGACAAATTACAGATGAATTTGGTGTATGGGAACGACTCATGATTCAACATTAGATCTAGATCTAGATGTGGTGGGTGGGATTTGATCTACAGATTTCTCTCTCTCTCTCTCTCTCTCTCTCTCTCTCTCTCTCTCTCTCTCTCTCTCTCTCTCTCTCTCTCTCTCTCTCTCTCTCTCTCTCTCTCTCTCTCTCTCTCTCTCTCTCTCTCTCTCCCTCTCTCTCTCTCTCTCTCTCTCTCTCTCTCTCTCTCTGTCTCTCTCTCTCTCTCTCTCTCTCTCTCTCTCTCTCTCTCTCTCTCTCTCTCTCTCTCTCTCTCTCTCTCTCTCTCTCTCTCTCTCTCTCTCTCTCTCTCTCTCTCTCTCTCTCTCTCTCTCTCTCTCAATCTTGCATGTGAATAAAATATGTGTATCTCTCTCCTTCATTTTGTTCTTTCTCCAGTTGCTTTATTTTGTTTAAGATCCCCTGACAAGAGTCAAAAGTTTACCGTTCGACAAGGTTGACAGACATTTTTACAGACGAACGATCAGCTCAGCAATCAATTAATGAATGACGCTGAGAACAATGAAATGACACTCCTACTGTGAGAGTGTACTCAAGTACTGCAAAGTACCAAAACGCTACTCAATTCATCATCTGTAATCGGCAATACATCCGATACTAATAAATAGCATTTTATCTCTCTCAGGTACTCATCATTAATGACGAATAGTCACTCTGAAAATACAACATTTACTACTATTGTCATCTTTCAGTGAATGGTCTGATTGTGGGTGGTCTTGTTTTACATGTCACTGTCTCACCAGGCCGGCAACGTTTGCCCTCCTCCTGTTACGTACTCAGCGCTCGGCCAAAACCGGTAAGAATCTTGTTGACAGCCAAACAAATATCGTCTTGCCAGATTTAGCTATTTTCCGTCACATTACATAGATTATCAGTGCCATCTTCTTAATCAGTGTTAGGGTAATTGATGTCAAAATTTTGACTATTTTTACCTATACACCCTCGCCTACAAAATGTTTTGTAACAAAAACGTTATATGTCATATGGACATTTTTCAGCCATAATCTTGTAGATAAATGATCATTCTACCCAAAGATGCAAAGAACAGAAAAGCGCCATTTTGGTATTAACCTCGCTAATCCAGATTGAATGGAGTATATTTTTTATAGAATTTGAGCCATAAATAGATAGATATGAGTAGTGTATTGATGTAATCATTGTCTTTCTTTTAATTTTTGTATGTATATTTGACATTTTCATTTTATTGTTTGGTAAGGCACACACTGACAATTTCCATATATTTAAAGCATACATTTTTTTTTTTTCTTTTTTCGATCAGTATTCACAGTGCATGGTTTCTATAGCCTCCAGACATCATAAAGTTTGACAAAGCGATGGCTTTGTTAGAATCAGCTCCTTATCTTTTGCCAATGCAATCACCAAAAGGGTGTATTTATTCTGGTTTTGTCTATATATTAGTAAGTCTGGTCAGTCTCTAAAAGATCTTTTAGTTACCCAGAAAGTGTGTGTCATGTTTATCCAGAGTTTATTTTCTAATATATTTTGTAGAAGATTGAAAAAATTAGCTTACTACGATAGGCTTCAAGTTATAACATTACTTTGCAGAATAAATGTTGATGTATTACTAATGTTAGACTGGATTATAATGGGAGGAAATTATATTTAACAAAAACCAATCATTTCTTTGGACCTTATTTGTAAAAAATATATACATGTTATAAATGTATTTTATCTGTTATGATTTACTTACCTGAAAGTAATTCAATTTCAATTGACTGCTTTTTTTGTTTTCTTGCTTTTTCTAGGGTCAAAGTTACAGGATCGATATTCATATGCCAAGCGTCCAAGATTTATCCAGAGCTACTGTGTGTGTTGAATGGAAACTGAAACAATGGATTAGAGATAAATTACCTCTTGTCAAACAGGTCCTTTGTTTTTATTATAGCAAAAACACTTTCATTTATTCTTCTTCAAATTGATATAAACCACATTCACTGTATCTCTAAAGATTTTTATCTCTAAATCAGTGCTACTCAAAGTGTGGTACGAAGCTTTCATCTGCCAGTACGTGAAGATCCAAAAATCTGGACATTTTTTTTTAACTATGAATGAGTGCTATGCTTATTTCGCTCCCCGGTCGGTCTGTCGCACATTGAAATTAAATACTAGCGGTCCGCCACATCAGCTAGTTTGAGAGGTGTCGCTCTAAAGCATTTCTCATTAGTTGACAGAGATGGTTCACAAAAGTGGTCGGTTAGCGGATGCTGTTGGTAGGACTGTCCTTTCACTTTCACTTCCCTTTCATCTTGCTGTTTTTTCTTAATTCACCTTGAAATCACCACATTCGGTTAGAGGAGGTAAATTTCAATTAAGTAAACAAAACAAAAGTTTTGAAAATCTTCATGAAATCAGCTTCTCTGACCCATTTTCTGCACCTCTTGTTGGTTGTGTCACTTACTGCTGCATTCTTTAGAAGAGAAAAACAATTACTGTATCTGAGAGTTTTCAGAGATATTTTCACACGACGTGGGCTTTTCTGTCTAGGATGTAAGTGTCTGCCCATTACACCTCAACTTTGCTTTTTATGTATATATATATTATATTTAGAAGTATTTAATCTGATTTTTAATCGTTGTCGTGCATACACTACACCAGATCTGAATTAGATTGATGTATATATCTGATCTAACTTCTGTGATTGGAATACAATAACCAAAGTGTCAATCTTGCTTTTGTTTCAAATGTCACTAGACAGGTGTTCATGATACACTTTTAGTTATCGTGACAATTGATGATGAACATGACTACTTCAATGCTGACTGTGATGATGATAATGACAGTGATGGAAAGAATCAATTTGTGATACTTTTAAAGAGATAAGCCGGGTACAGTGATTTCACTCGGAGGACACACACAAACAAAAAAACAGGGATGGAATCTTGATACTGATGGATGAATACGAAAAGGAAGAAACAAACACAACACACTATATATATTAATGAACAGAAATTGAATGACAAATAAAAGATTATGAACTAGATTAACCATTGATGGAGAAATTGTGATGATGCAGGGCACAATCCAACTGATATAAAAGCACCTTTGAAACAAAATGTTGTGGAATGTGTTACAGACATGTGTATGGTGGACAGTTAAAAGTTCAGTCAAGCGAATCATGCGTGTATTGAAAAAGATTGTACCACGATGATCAGAGACTTACTTATGAGCCAAATAGTTGTGTGAAAATAAATTGTTACTTTTGTAGTTATTTATAGTAAGATATGCTTTAGTTAGTGAATAAAGCACATTTAGATAATTACTGAGAGATAACACTTTATCAGTGAATAGAGATGAACCAGATGAAATTAAAATAATTGAGACGATGGTATTTTGTGATAAAAGGAAATGCTCTTCAAGAAAGAGAAGCAGTCTATTACTATAAAAAGAAGATGCAGATCTTATGAGTTTTTCCTTCTTTTTTTATCACATGATTAAATTAAATTACATCCATCAATAGATTTAGAAATTGTTTTTATTTTTGTTTCTGCATGTACACATATTATTTTCTATTCTTCTTACCAGAGACTTCAAGGGGCTGAGAGTATATCAAGTTTTCTGAAAGATTTTATCACAATATGTGTATGTCAGGAATTTTTTCTTTTACTTTAAATCTTTTTTTTTTTTTTATTGTTTTTAATTTTGAATTGTCTTTACCTTTAACATAAATCTTTATTTGAAAAGTATGGTACTAGTAGGCCTTATTTCTATACTTTCATTCTTTTAAAGCTTTCTTTCATGTCTTTGATTAGGGAAAATGTCATTATTTCCCCCATCTTTGATTAGAATTTTCATTCACCTCAGCCGTCATTTTAAAGAAGTTTTGTAATTGAAAAGTTGGAACAGTATCGTTCACGACTCCCCACACAACCTTAGTATCGAGTACTGGTTCGATCTACGGATCATACTTGATATCGCCCGGAGTAGAACTTATTTTCCAAAAATTATTGTCACCTCTGTATTTGAAAGATCACACACTTTGTCATTGCAATCAGAAGTCATAAGCCCTTACCATCATAATAACATATTTATGTACTTGAATTTTAATGAAGGGATATCATGGGTATAGAAATAAGTCTCTTCTTTTTTTTTCTTTTCATTCTTTTAATGCAGGAAGTCTGCCTCAAGAACCATGCAAGTGAAAACAGTACTTGGACTGAAAATACACAATTTTTTCTCTGTCAAATTCAGGCCATTGGTTGGAATAAGTAAGTGATAGAAGGAGGATGTTAATTTATTTTTTTATTTGACAATTGAAGAGGTCATTTCAATAGTGCCTATCTGAATGTCTATTTTCGTTTTTTTTAAAAACGGGATAGAGAGATAATTTTAGGGAATAAAAGGAAATCATGCTTCCTAAAAGTGTGAAAATGATATCATGAAAATACATATCACGTTTACAGCCGTTTGCAACTTGAAATTCCCAAAGCCAACAATGCCAAAGTCCATGGTTTTCTCTAAATGACGTAATTGTGACTCAGGCACACTATTGAAATGACCCCTTCATATCCCATTGGTTTGTGTAGATCATTGAAGAGGACATTTGAGATATACTTCTTTTCCATTGCAAACTTTCCCAGTTATTAATGTTAGAGCAGTCACATTTTGTTATAAGTGGAATATAAAAGCTGATTTTTTGTTAAGAAATGAAAAGATTATAATGCAAATTCAAAGAGATGTGGAAATGGTTTTTTGAAATTCTGAAATGCTTCTGTTGTATAATCAATTCTGTAGTATGCTTTTGAAAATATGATTCTACTTATCTTTTAATTTGTTAGGGGATTGATCTTTTATATGCAAAGGTTGGTTCTCTAAATCAATAATTTTGTTTTTATCACATACAGGGTGTTAAACATAAGTAGTGATTTTTCCGAAGTTGAGATTGGCTGCTATGATAACCATGGACGGCAACATAAACTTACATTAAAATTTAATAAGGATGTAAGTAAAGCATTTTTTAAAACTCTATTTAGTAGAGACATTATATTGCATGAATGATATTATATTCTTGCAGATTAAGTTAGAAATAGCATTTTCTTCCTAAGCTTTTCCTGCACATACAGAACATCTTTAACAACAATAAAATAGATTTGGGCACACTTTCTTTCTAGTGCCTCTCAACCAGTACATAAAAAATATATTCAGCCTGAGTCTATAAGTCTGTAATAACTGAATAGTATGTATATGAGGGAAGCTGTATTTTTTTTTGTAAGGACACCCTAAGTTAACGGCAGAGACTCAGAGATGTTGTGGTGAAAATCTAGAGACGCCTTTCTGAGGTCGCAAAACTGCTGCTGCGTTTTGCCAGGATGATAAAGACCAGCGATCGGCAAACTTTTTGTTATTTACTTTAAAGGGGGATAATTCAAGTTTATATTATCAATGTCTCCTGGAATATTATGGGTTATCATGCAAGTTTGAATTAGTTTGCGCGGTCAGAGTCTTGAGTGGGTTTTTTCTTCTATTTAAAAAAGTTGGCAGCTATGCATACCTGAGATTCTGCCGAGCAGCACCTTCAAATCAATGCAATATTTCTGTCATCTCATGTCGTGACTAATATTTAGAAGTCTCAGTTACAAGATAATACGGCTGAGTTAAAAACAAACTTCTTACACAGTTTTCAAAAATATTTTATATTCAAGGAAATGGGAGTTTACCATTTGTGACAATTGAAAATATTTTTCTCCTCATATTTCAACATTTGTGTAGGATCCCTCTGCCCGCCCAATTTGTATCACTGACCTTCCTCTGAAATTTGACTTCCATTGGTCATCAAAGGTACTGTTGCCATTTATAAAATTGAGAAGAAAGTACATTCTGAATTTCAAACCAGTGAGCTAATTTCAAACCAAAGAAAATCAGTGACTGAGTGAGTCATAATGAGGGCTGTGAAATAGATGAGAGCAGACATAGATAGCGATCTGAGAGAGATTAGACAGAGTGATAAGAGGAATGCTAAATTTAATGAAGAATCATGAATCAATGGAATTATGACTTTCAAAAAGCGTTAACCCTACAGAGAATTCTGTACTTATGGAAGACGTTTATCATAGTACATGTATTAGATCTGTGCATTCATCTAATTTTAGCATGTAGCAATTTCATATAATAAAGGATCATATAATAATGAAGAGCTTCTTCCTGCCCCTTTCATACTGGTAAATCTGTCTTGGGTTTTTAATTTTTCTGTCATAGAGCTCTTCATGTACATATTAAATTTTTTTTAAAGCAGTTTATAAATATATTAGTACCCATAATATGAACTTTAATACAATATTTTTAAAAATATGTTTGTCAAGTTTTTGAATGTCACTTTATTAAATGGACATCATTGATAAGAATAAATCATTGTGTCTTTAATGTTCTTTTGGGTTGTTTTTTTTTATCAAGTCTCAGTTATGTGATTTAGTTCAGCAATTTGAGGCCAGTCTTGAGTCCTATGAAGACTTCTGGTCTGTGGTTGGAGAAATTGACCAGAACACGTGGGTTTTGGAACCAGAGAAGCCAAGCTTGGCCTGCACGCATCGGCGGATTGCTCTGGGTACATTTTTTTCATTCTTTTTTTATATTAAGCTTTTTTGTTGCCTTTGTGATTAAGCTTTTAAGTCTAGAAGATATTTTGCTCTGCATTTTATATTTCAAGCCTTTACTATTGTATGTTGTGTTGGGTTTTTTATTGTTTTTTTTGGTATTTTTTTTATAAAATCATTTTGCTCTGTAAAAATTCCTTATTATAAGTTTAACATTTTGAAGGACAAGAAGAAAAGGATCATTGTGTGTACAATTTTGTTGTATTAGTTTATTGTGATACATTTTCATAAGTTTTTTGAATATTTCGAAAGTTGCTGTATAACAAAATAGATACGTCAATATACAATGAAAACAAAAGGTTAATATGTAAATAGGTCTCGAGCAATATTATACCATGAAAATATGTCAACCCGAGGTAGAATGGAAACTATAAAGAGAGAAAGAAAGAAAATCTGTAAGATGTTTTATGAAATGAAGTCAACAAAGTATGAAACATTTTTCACTGACAAACTTGTTCTTACAATCTGAAAATGTAACATTCTTCTACTTCAATGATATTTTGTTGTTATATGGCTTCTCTTTATTATTAATCTATAAAAAATTTGCATTTCTGTTTGTTATGAAGCTCTTTATTGTGACAGTGGTCTATGGACTGAAAAATACATGAAATCTACAGTCTCAAAAATAGTTCTGTTCCTCACTACATTGCAGGATCCCATACTTCACTTCATATTACCATTAACCCAATGCAGCCTACAAGTTTACCAGAATGCCGTTTGCTGGGACCACAGTCTGGTACTATGAATTTCACTTCCTAAAGGGTCTATTTGAATAGTTTATTATATTCAAAATGAGACATGCGCTAATTTTACAATTTCAGATAACGATATCAAATCAGTTTAATTTAATTCAATTAAAATTCAAAAAGTTATTTATCCAATAAAAGCAAAATATGAGAATCAGTCCAAAGATGATTGATGATAAATAGGAATTCAAAAGTCAATTTTAAAATGTTTAAAATAAAGATTAAGACTAAGAAAGGAAATTAATTTTAAAGCCAGTGACTATGAACAATACTATTAACACAGATTTTAAGAGAGTAAGGGAGCACATCGTGATATCATACTTTACATCTCAATCTATTTATTTCAAAAACATATTACTTACAAAAACTTATGATAACTGTCTCATGCTAGGCAGCTATTGGTCTGATTTTGTAGATAACAAGCATGTTACCAAGTATGGTACCAAGTATGATTATTAGATTGGGTCAGTATTCAATACTGAGGTTACACAGATAAGCATGTTTGGTACTATTCCAATTTTTAATTATGATATAAAAACTGGTCAAAGTGGGGGCTTAGGTAAATGAAAGTTCTTCTCAAAGTTGGGGAAACAATGAATTTTTCAATAATTAAACGTTGCTTCTGGTAGAAAATTTCCTGAAAGGAAAACAATCTTGAAATCGCATGGTTACTCTTAATGGCCTGGCAACAGAGTCTTTGGCAAACTAAGAACGATGAACTCAGAATTGTATATATCACTCATGAGCCATTTACAATTTTCAATGTAAAATATCTCAAAGTGAGGCTGAAGCGTATGTCTCTCTTTGCAAATAAACTCTTCATTTGCCTTTCTATCTGTCTTGTATCATTAAATGGCTTACTATCAAATGTTAATCTCATTTGACAAGTGATCATGATGTGATTCCATTATTTGATATCGTAGATACTGATCTCTTAACTTTAATTCACAATGTGGCTTGTTGATAAGAATAAAATGTTTCAATCTATCATCATCATTTACATCCTATTTGAGTGATAAATTTAAAAACACACTTGTGATTGCCTTCATGATGAAATGGAGATCCCATGTGTAGATCACGACACTCTGTGCACACCAAAGATCCCTTCGCTGTTTACAGGGCAGTCCGGGCAAAATTGATCAATCCTACCAAATCCCCCAGATCACCTTAGTTGTGGATGTGGGTAAAATCAAATCGAAAACTGAGCTTGTGCAAAATCACACTTTTAATTGTCTTAACACAATCATAGCAGTGTTTCCAGGTGGCAAAGAATGCCCCTTCCGCTCCCTCTCCTCCCCTGTTTTCCCTACACACTTTAAGCATTGATTATGAAAGTAATTTTAGAGAATTAATAATTCAGATGATAAAAATGTATTTTATTATTATTGTTTAACAGCTGTTGCTGAACTTAGAGAAAAGTTGAACATCAACCTGCATCGATGGTGAGCAATTTTTCCAAGATACATCTTCCATCTTTTAAATTTTTAGGATGTAGACATATTGTTATGGGATGAGTAAAGAACTTAAATTGATCTGTGTAAAAGGCATTTAGTGATTTCAGATCATCAGATTCTTGGAGTGGGCAGTTGGCGGGTGCTACTGGTAGGCTTACCTTTGTTATTTCACTTTTTCTCTTACCTTTTATGTTGCAGTTTTGTCTTGAATCACACTGAGGACACTGGTGGGTAACATAAATTTCAATGAAGCAAACAAACAACAAATTCTTGGTTGTTATATTTATTTATTTTGGGGGGGGGGGGGGGGGACTTCCTGTTTTTAACTACTGAAATGGTCGGATTATTTATCACAAATATAACAACCAAACAGGACAGGAAAAAAAGCCAAACGCATGATGAATAAGTCTGGCTATATCTATATGAATTATAATTAAATTATATTACGTTGTGTTTCAAGTTTGCATAATATACCTGAGTGGTTGGTAGTTACTACTGGTAGATCCTGCTTCTTCTTTCCTTTCACTCTTTCACTATTCTATTATTATCTTGCTGGTTCCCGTTGGGCGTTGGGGGGGGGGGGGGGGGGTTGCTCCCGAGGAAGACATTTTTTTACCCGAAATTGAGCAAATCTAGTTTATTGAACTATTGGATGGAGCAGTTCATTCTCTTCACATTAATACCATTACACGATTTATGTTAGAAACGATACAGGCCTAACCTTCAATACATCTGTTGTACCATAAAGGCCAAACATTTTGTTTAAAGTATAGCAAGCTGGTACTTATTTTAATCATCACAAAGTACCCAAACCCAAAAATCTATTTTAAATGAACTATTGTGAATATTGGCTGTTTCCACGCACCTGTTATCAAATAAGTGCTGTCCGATAAGAGAATAAGGGTCCAGGAGTAGTTGAAATAGAGTCGTCCAGAAATATTTGAGAGCCTCTCAGGATTGTATGATGTTTCGATGGGACTCGGTAGTCCAGAGGCAAGGTGTCGGCCTCTCAACCAAAAGGTAGTGGGCTTGAGCCCCACCTACGGTTGAAAAGTTTTCTCAAGTTGTTTTTTTTTAGTAAAATCTACCCCCTGGTCCAGGTAGGTGGATCGATGCCTATTCCCATAGCACTTTGTGCACGTTAAAGATCCCTTGGCTGTTTACAAGTCAGTCTGGGCAAAAGTTAAAAAAATAAAATCCTACCAAAAACTCTGAGATCACAAATCAACTCAAATCAAATATGACATTTCAAAGTATTATACTATTCTTTTCTAGGTTTCTATGTGAACAAAAGTAGTTTTAAATGCTTTTTTCTCAAAATCTTTCTTTTCTTACAGTGATTTGCTATTTACTTTTTTATTTATTGTCCGACTGACCCCAATTTTAGTATGTAACATCTTTAAAGTAATACAAAATTTTGACCAGTAGCCATTTTAGATATTCCTTGAAGTTCTTGCAAAAATAAAAAATGTTGTGATTAAATTTTCCAAAACATGGAAAAGGTGCTATATCTCTATATGCATTTTCAAAAATTAATAAAATCAAAATCGTTCAATTTTTAAAAATGCTACTGGGGGCGGCTAGATATTGAACCGAGTAAAGTGTGTGCAAAGTTATATGCCAATCTGTTTAAAACTGAAAAAATCTATTTGAATTGAAGTTGTCGGTATTTTTGTAATGAAAATCCTTTTTTTTTTCAATCAAATTTTCAATTTATTTAGACATGCTGAGTTCAGTAGTAGTGGTTAAAATTGTCTATTTTAAAGAAAAAAACAAAATTATATTCAGGACCTGCTCCCCTCTCCTTGATTTGCCCTGAGATCACCATATATGGTGGATGGAGTAAATTCATAAAGCAAAACATTATATACCTTGTCTAAAAATATATTTGTTTGCTATAGTTGGATTCTTACAACTACTTCATGAGTATGCTGTCCTTTTTTTGTTGCTAGACCTGCATTGACTGTAAGAAAACACTGTTTCTTTAACTCATAGTGCTTAAAATCAAGCAAAATAAAATTTTATATGACTGGAAAGAAGTATTTACAAAAATTTGTATTGGCATCATAAGAATCTGAACAGTATACATATACAGCTCATGTTTCCCGAACATGTGTTTGACGAAAACACGGAATCCCCCGAATTCATGACAAAGTCTCAATCAGGGTGCTCTTTTGTACACTCTTGATATTCCCCGAAAAACTTATTTCACAAACTAATTTTAGGTCCAAGAAGTTTGGAGTATTCAGTGTACTGAACTGTATAAGTATTATGTTTTATAGCCTTCAAACATGTATAGATTATAGATTAAAACTTTGATTAAAAATTTTATAGCCTTCAAACATGTATAGATTATAGATTAAAACTTTATGTTGATGTCAGGATTTCTCAGTCTTTGCAACTACAAGTGAAATATATTATACAAGTGAAATATATTATACAGTTATATATATTTATTTACATATATATATATATATATATATATATATATATATATATATATATATATATATATATATATATATATTAATATTTAACAGAACAAAATCATTGTGATTCGTTTTGTTTGATTTCCCCAGGGAATTGGACAGATCACTTTTGTACAATTTGCAAGATGTTCTGAAGTTGATTTCCCATCAACCGCTGATACCAAGAAAGAGGTGTTGTATACTGTTCATGATATTATGTGATTTCATTATATCACTGTCGTTCTAATAAATTATTTGTATGCCATGCTTTTTAAATATTTTCAATGTGAATTTGATTTTACTCACATCCACAGCTTGGATTCTCACACTCTTTGGGTTTTTTGGTAGGATTTTAATCTTGCCCGGACTGTCATGTAAAAAGCTACGAGATCTTAAATGTATTATAACATGCACAGAGTATTGTGATCTACACACAGGAGTGTTTTTATCGTCTTGTGGCCGATGGGGCTACCTTGGGGGGGGGGGGGGGGGGGGATTCTACTTGAAAAAGTCCTGGAAAGTTTTTAACCCGTTGGGACACGAACCCATAACCATTTGATTGAGAGGCCGGCACCTTGGCTCTGGACCACAGAGACCCCATGGGACCAAATTTTACAGGAGAGTACGTTCTCCCCCTCCACTCCACCCCCACCCAAAAAAAAACTTTTCACAAATGCGTTGTGATGATCAGACTTTCAAAAAATCTTATTAGACTAAACTCATTTTTCTTATCACGACGTCTTGTTCAGCATTGCATAAGGTGATTGTCTGTCGATCTAGGCAAAAAGAAATAACCATGTGACAAGTAACAAAATTAGGCATATCGGTTTTTTTATAAGAATGGTTGTAAATTATGTATGTGTTTATGTTATATTTCTTGGGTGTGATTACTTGGCCTGGTCGAGTAGTTAGGCTGCCCCTTATAGCCCATATTTAAAAAATCACTCTGGCACATTTCGCCACTGAAAGGTGTCGTGCCTGGCATTCCAATTGCTTTAGAGCATGGAATATATACTATCATCGAGCTTACGCTCAATGCAACGGGAATCACCTATGTTATCCATGGCCCATAAGGCTGGAGATTATCCCACTTTCTACAGCACGAAGCAGAGCAGGTGATGATAATCACCTCCTGGACAGGCCGCTAGCGTGAATCAGGTCTTTACTAACGAGTACTTGTACTTATTTGCAACTGGGTCGAGGGACAAATCTGTGTTAAGCATCTTTCCCAAGGGACACAACATCGGACCTAGCATTGCTATGATTCGAACCCAGGACCTCATGGTCCTAAGTCAGGCAGTCCAACCACTTGTCCACTGACACCATCATGTTCCAGTAGTCAGTTTGGATGTTTTTCTTTACTCCAAATAATTCATTTGGTCTGTCATGTACTAGAATTAAGGTAGAATTGAAAGTGTGTTTCACTGATAATCTGTTTATTTAAAAAATGCAATTTGTCGAATGCACACTTTGTTGAATAGTGACTGTTACTTACGTAATACCCTATGGGTTTTTTAATTTGTCAATAATCAGGGAGAACACCAATCTGAACAAAAACATCAATTTTATGGAGACCTCAATGAATTGTTGGGGGATGTTCAGATTCTCCGAAGCTGTATCTTTATATATAATTCTGAGTTGGTCGTTCTTTGTTCCCAAAGGCTCTGTTGCCTGGCTACTAAGAGTAACCGTAGATTCTAAATGATCCCAAGATCCCTACCCACATAACCTCAGTATCGAATACTAATCTAATCTAATAATCGTACTTGGCATCACCCCGGGTGTAACCTGTTTGTTTGAAATATTCTCACTTCCTTATTTTCTCATTTCCACTTAGGTGAATTTGTTACACCTGTTTATTGATTGAGTCTGTTAATTTTAATCTTCACCCTAAATTTTAGGATCTGAGTGTTTCTTGTGGCATTTGCTACAGTCATCAGCTGGGTGATGACTTACCAGACATTGTGTGTGCGCATCAGAAATGTAGTCAGGCATTTCATCACGTGTGTTTGTATGAGGTAATATCTACAACAATGCATTATAGTTACACTCAAAAATGCTTAGTCCAAAAATCCTTACTCCGAAAACCTCGAGTCCGAAACTTGTGTTAGTCTGATGAAAGATTTACCAAATCTCAATTTTTGCCCTTACACGAAATTTCACTCTAATTTATAATTCGAAATTTACCTCTAGTCCAAAACGATTTCTGTTCCCAAACAACCCATTTTTCGTATAAAGCCAGCATAACCCAATCCTAGCAGCAAAAACAAAGCAACCTCACAACAACAAAATTCATAGAAAATATGAGAAAAGTAGGCGTTGACTGAGGCTCGGTAAGGTCATTACGACAAGGATATGACTGAAAATAAAAACAGCATTTTGTAGTGCTGTCCTTTGGATAATCTGGTATTTCAAACAATGCTTGATCCAAAAAGAAGTCTCTTGTGCCAATGAAAATAAATTTTGGATTAGGCGTTTTTGAGTGTATCTGCTGCTCTATTAGATGAAAATTGAGTGTATGGATGAGCCAAAGGCAGTTTCTAACAGGCACAAGTTTTTGAGTGGTTCTCTATGAATTTCTGAAAAAGAATTGAAAGATTTATTTACTGTCTTCATATTGTGTAAAATATCAAATAGGAGCCTAAGATAGAGATCAGTGTAATAATTTTAGTCATAGATTGTAAAGCTTTCCTTCTTTTTTTCTTCTTTTTTTTGTCTTGTCAAAAAAATTATGAAGAGAGCTGTAAAATTTCCATGATTTGTTACCATTTCCTGATGATGAGAGAATAATATATATTTGACATGAATGTTTTATTACCTAGGGAAATCTTTTGTGCTCTTTTGGTTCCTCAGTGGCTCAGGAATTCCGCATGTCGACAGAGCTTTAATTACATCTTTGGAGAATGTCCCTTTGTACACATGTAAGTAAATCAATTTTTTTTTTTTCATTTTCAATGAGACTCTAAAGTATGGCTTTCTGATTTTATTTTTTACTCAACATCTTATTTCATTCAAAGCCCTTATTAAGATGACCAAAAATTAGCAGTACATTGTATCAATCTTTAGATTTAACCACGCATCCTTCACATGGGACTGAGAGTCAACAGGGAAAGTTTAGTTCTGTACATTTTTCAGACGGCTTTTGAATCAAACTGATCTTAAACATAACATTGTTCATTTGGCAACATAACATTCTTAAATACCTTTACTTAGTTACTAAGTATATTGATATTCACGTAACTCATAAATGAATTGAATGAGGTCAGATCGGTTGATATTTTTCATAACAAATTCTGATATTTTACGTAACATTCATTGTGTTTGATATTTAGTATAAAGGAAAATATAAGTCTCCTGAAACCTTTTTTCCTTCCTCCTAGCCGATTCGTGTGAAAATGTTAACAGACTGAAATCAAAGAGTTACATGACATTGGGTGTCTTCCTGGATTTGGATCATTGCATCACAAATGACAAACGTTTTGGTGAATTGCAACACCTTGATAGATAAGCTTCAGAAGTTCAAACTGATTTTGATTGCTTTTATATTAATTTGTTGAAATATGACTTGTTGCAACCTTAACAACATGCAAAATCATAGTTGAAAATTTGGTGAAAGGGAATGTCATTTTCCCTCTTATGTGTATAAATATATTGAGAAACAAATATTCAACATCAAATACTTTCTTCCTCATTGCTTTTATTATGTACATTTTTATTGTGGAATTTTTAAAAGTATATTTGCTTAACAATAATAACATTGCAATAACAAGTTATTTGCAATGAAGTCATGGACAAAAATGCCAGCATTGACTGCTGTTGTCAAGGAATGTACATGAAACAAAAGACATAATAAACAAAGAAACAAAATAAATAAAAACATATTAAACATGTATGTTTTGAATAGCGAGGAAAGATCTCACTTTTGTCATAGGTCATAAAAGTTTCAGTGAAAAATAAATTGATTACATTCAGAACAAACATTATTTGATTGATGTTGTGTACATAGGACAAAATACTTTGCTTTAGCCTTTCTATAAAATGATTTCTGGCAATGAAATACTGAATGTAGTGCCAGTAGTGAAATTGTCATAGCCATTTGATTCTTCTATATATCTATTCCTGACTTTTATGTGCACAGATGTCATTTTTTTTATTTTTAATAATCATGTTTTAAAACAATAGCAGTGATAAGGTAAAGATTATCTGAGTTACGTTTTGCAAACCCTCATTTGTACATGCATTCTTTGTACGTATGGAACTACCAATAATTTAATATCAGATGTACAATATGCATTATTATATTTTGGAAGTTGTATGTTGTTTCTTTCTTGCTTTTCTTTGATCACCGTAGATACTTAATTTGCAATTTGATCACTTATGATCTTTTACATGATGTTTGACCGAAGAAGGTGGTCAGAAGATAAATAATGATGTAATTATTGGGAAGTAGATTTGATTGATGAATTGAAATTTTAATCAATTGATTCAAGAGGAAAAAAAATAGAGGGGTATGGAGGGTTGACATATTTAGGGTCACAAATTTAACTGATGCCAGAAGATATACATATGAGGCAAAATCAAGCTCATTTGAAATGAAACTTGCAATCATCCTGCTAAAATAAAACATATGTTTCAAGTTAATGTATTAATAAGGATAAAAGAAGTTTTGTCTACATGTGTTTTTGCTGTGCTAAGCATTTGGACTATTTTAGTCTTAACTAATTCATATGAAAGGTGAATACAGCACTCTCACTCTCACACTGTCTCAAGATTACTGTGCATTACTATCCTATAGAGTACATTGCAAATCCAAATTGTGGCTGTGATCTGTGATGAAAGAATAACAAACTGTATGCAAACAATTTTCTTTCATGCAGGATTTTGTATATTATAATCAACTCATATCATAATTTTAATGTACTCGCCTGAATTGTACTTACTACTATTAATACTTACTAGTTGTTGTGTTAACCCCTTCCACTCTTTCACATGTCTTTAATCTTGCTGTTTTCTTTGAAATCACTCTGAGAACACTGCTTTTGGTGGACATGGTAAATATTATATTTCAATGCAACAAAGAAAGAACAAAATTTCAGTATGTTTCTGATTCTTTTTCAGATTTCTACAACGGATTGGTGCTGTGCTCTATGTATGAGATTCTCAAGGTGTTTCATTGTCACCTCTTGCAATCAAAAGTTACTTAGCATCACTATTAGTATTAGTTGTTGAGACAGTGATAAAAAAGTTATTGAATTTCTCCTACCTTTAGTTTGTGTCTACTTCAAAGTTTCCGTAATTAAGTTTTGATAATTTGTATTGATTTATGTATTGAAACATCAATAAAAAGATAAATAACATAATATGTGTTGTATTGTGAAGTTCTATGTCAAGAAAATCCTTTCTAACGGTTGTCAATGAATGACTGTTTTTAGCTGATAAGTAATTTTGACACGGTGTGTTTGAGTTAAGAGTTTAGAAATTCATATATTAGACCAAAGCATTTGTTTCTTTTACTTTGGTCCTTTATGTTATGATTTAACCAATGTAAAGACACCAATTTTGTGTACTCCAGGTTGACTTACTTTTAGTTTTGAAAAGTTGTTAAAAAAGACTTTTACATTACAATATTGGATGAAATGTATCTGATGCCAAATATCGAGGTACATGTATTGACATCCGTCTCACAACAGGACCTTGTTTTTATCGTCCGTCTCCAATGAGATTAGATGTCAACCCACGTGCCTGGACTGGGAGGGGGGGAGGAGGGGGGGGTGAATTTTCCTCGAAAAGACTCAAGAAAAAAAGTCACCCCGTCTAGGCTTGAACCCACACGACTTATTGGTTGATAGACCGACACCTGGCCTCTGACTACCGAATCTGTCATGATTGATATGATATGACATACATGTGATAATGATTGATATGATATGACATACATGTAATCATGATTGGTATGATATGACATACACGTGATCATGATTGATATGATATGACATAGATGTGATCATAATTGATGTGATATGACATACATGTGATCATGATTGATATGATATGTCATACATGTGTTCATAATTGATTGATATGACATAGATGTGATCATGATTGATATGATATAACATACATGTGATCATAATTGATATGATATGACATACATGTGATCATGATTGATATGATATGACATACATGTGATCATAATTGATATGATATGACATAGATGTGATCATGATTGATATGATATGAAATACATTTGATCATGATTGATATGATATGACAATCATGTGATCATAACGATTATACATCTGAGCCTAACTTGGATTTCTGTTCTATTGTGATACTTTTGATGCCCGGGTGATTAGACAATCGTTATGTTATTTGTATTCAAGTTATTTTGGGGCTGCAATAATTGATTGCTCTGTGTAGTTGGAGAAGCCCATCTCTTTTGCTTTGTGGCCGATGTTTGAGTCTGTTGGTTGACATCTTGATTTCGACTTGCCACACGGGAGATAGCTGACTGGTTTTCTTCATCAGCCTGAGGATTCTGTTTCTTACGTCTGTAATAAAAGACATTGTATTGATATGAAGGGAAATCGAAATTTTGCCATCCTTACAACATTATAGACATTATTGTGTACATTTATTTACATATAAATATATAATGAAAGAGAGATAAACACACACAGAGAGAGGGAGAGAGTGTCAGAAATAGAGTATTTGATTTGATTTGCCCACATCCACAACTAAGGTGATCTCGGGGTTTTGGTAGGATTTTCAATTTTGCCCGGACTGCCCTGTAAACAGCCAAGGGATCTTTTACGTGCACAGAGTGTTGTTATCTGCACACGGAACCTCCTTTTTATCGATCATCTCTGATGGGACTAGGTGTCAATCCACCTACATGAACCAAGGGGTATATTTTACTGAAACCAGTCGAGAAATGTTTCAACCTTTACCAGAACTTGAAGACCCGAACCCGCTAACTTTTGGTTGAGAGGTCGACACCTTGTCTCTCTGGACTACCAAATCCCCCCCCCCCCCGACCCTGAGATAAAAACAGGAGGAGGGATTTATCAAATAAAATAAACAATATAATGCTTTTCATTATGTCATTTTGTTATTTTACAACGTTCTGGAAAACTGAGCCCACACACAAATAGTTTTGAAACTCTTAGTAAATGACATTGTAATTCATATGGACTGGTGATATACCCATGTGATGTGGCACTTCGTTCTTTCATACTGCTTATACTGGTACAATGTACTATTGTTACATTGGAATTGATTGTTTAGGCAATCAATGATAGTGAGAACCACGGGCGGTTTCGCTTTTTCAGGCTTTTCGTTAGAAGAAATTCAGAAGTAAACGTGTGCCTACCGGTACTTTCTTCTATATTGATTTATTTTATTATTGATATTCTTTGAGTTTGGGTAATCAGAAAGATTAGCTTAGATTTAGTGTATCATGGTCTGAGACTATTTTTGAAGTTGATACTATCATCGTGAGAGTAACGAGACTCGCTTTTTTTCCTTATCTAAACGCTTCAAGATCTAGAAATATACATGTAGTTAAATAAGAAAAATATTGCTCGTTTTGTCTATATAATAATCAGCAAGATTCCTGAAAACAGGTGCAATTTTTACTTTGTCGTGTAGACAATGTATCATATATTTACACTTGACTATTTATGCCAGTATCTGAAACTAAAAGTTCCTTAATGCAGAGGACAACTGAATATTATGATGATCGTGTATCCTTTAGCAGGCAAAAATCGTTTCATTTCACCCAATCAGATTAATGGAGCAAAGCAAGAGTTTTATTTTCAGAGCGGTGTGCCCTTCATCTTCTTCTTCTTCATCTTCTTCTTCTTTCTTCTTCTTCTTCTTCTTCTTCTTCTTCTTCTTCCCTCCCTCCTCCTTCTCCTTATGAGAGGACTAGGACAACCTTTGCTGAAACTCAGACGTGAATTAATTAATGCACACGACTGTGCAGGGTGGGGACAAATGGGGCTCAGCCAAGGCCTCCTATAGATAGAGGTCTTGTCTGAGCACATCCGTGCTGCACCACAGTAGCCCTAATGGCAATGGGTTAGTTACACTCACAAGACAGGTGAGCTTTAAATCAAATCTAGAATCACTGGTGTCAGTTTATAAATTTGTTTGACATGTATTGCTAAACCTAAAAGGTGTGTCCTTGGGAAAGTCATTTTGTTATTAAACTTTATCTGTACCGTACAACACAATAACAATAATATATGCATGGCCCTTCAAATACGTAAAGCAAGATTGCAACTTTTCAGACATATTTTGAGAAATTCAGAAATCCCAGCGAAGCCATGGCCTTTCATTTTACTGTCCAGTTTTATAGGCCTACAATTTATGTCAAAGCATTGCATCATGCGTGTACGTGATGTTACCTTCGATAGATGTAAATGTAATATAGTAATCCACATGTGGCCACCACTACAACAAACATAACACAGGCTACTGCAATGGGAACAGCAACATTTGTTCCCTTGGACGATGGTTCCGTCGTTGAACTGATAGCTGTGAATGGTATCATCATTGCAGACGTAGATGTTGTTGGCTGTGTAGTTGTAGACGTTATAAATGTTGTTGGTTGTGTAGTTGTATATGTTGTTGGTTGTGTAGTTGTAGATGTTGTAGATGTTGTTGGCTGTGTAGTTATAGACGTTGTAGATGTTGTTGGCTGTGTAGTTATAGACGTAGATGTTGTTGGTTGTGTAGTTATAGACGTTGTAAACGTTATTGGCTGTGTAGTTGTAGACGTTGTAGAGGTTATTGGCTGTGTAGTTATAGACGTTGTAGATGTTGTTGGCTGTGTAGTTGTAGACGTTGTAGATGTTGTTGGCTGGGTAGTTATAGACGTTGTAGATGTTGTTGGTTGTGTAGTTGTAGACGTGGTAGATGTTATTGGCTGTGTAGTTGTAGATGTTGTTGGTTGTGTAGTTATAAGCGTTGTAGATGTTGTTGGCTGTGTAGTTGTAGATGTTGTTGGTTGTGTAGTTAGAGACGTTGTAGCTGTTGCTGGCTGTGTAGTTGTAGACGTTGTAGATGTTGTTGGCTGTGTAGTTGTAGACGTTGTAGATGTTGTTGGCTGTGTAGTTGTAGACGTTGTAGATGTTGTTGGCTGTGTAGTTGTAGACGTTGTAGATGTTCTTGGCTGTGTAGTTGTAGACGTTGTAGATGTTGTTGGCTGTGTAGTTATAGACGTTGTAGATGTTGTTGGCTGTGTAGTTGTAGACGTTGTAGATGTTGTTGGCTGTGTAGTTGTAGACGTTGTAGATGTTGTTGGCTGTGTAGTTATGGACGTTGTAGATGTTGTTGGTTGTGTAGTTATAGACGTTGTAAATGTTATTGGCTGTGTAGTTGTAGACGTTGTAGATGTTGTTGGCTGTGTAGTTATAGACGTTGTAGATGTTGTTGGTTGTGTAGTTGTAGACGTGGTAGATGTTGTTGGCTGTATAGTTGTAGATGTTGTAGATGTTGTTGGCTGTGTAGTTATAGACGTTGTAGATGTTGTTGGCTGTGTAGTTGTAGACGTTGTAGATGTTGTTGGTTGTGTAGTTGAAGACGTTGTAGATGTTGTTAGCTGTGTAGTTATAGATGTTGTAGATGTTGTTGGTTGTGTAGTTGCAGACGTTGTAGATGTTGTTGGTTGTGTAGTTGCAGACGTTGTAGATCTTATTGGCTGTGTAGTTGTAGACGTTGTAGATGTTGTTGGTTGTGTAGTTATATACGTTGTAGATGTTGTTGGCTGTGTAGTTGGAGGCGTTGTAGATGTTGTTGGTTGTGTAGTTGTAGACGTTGTAGATGTTGTTGGTTGTATAGTTATAGACGTTGTAGATGTTGTTGGTTGTGTAGTTGTAGACGTTGTAGATGTTGTTGGTTGTGTAGTTAAAGACGTTGTAGACGTTGTTGGCTGTGTATTTGTAGACGTTGTAGATGTTGTTGGCTGTGTAGTCGTAGACGTTGTATATGTTGTTGGTTGTGTAGTTGTAGTCGTTGGTTGTGTAGATGTAGTCGTTTGTTGTGTAGTTGTAGTCGTTTGTTGTGTAGTTGTAGTCGTTGGTTGTGTAGTTGTAGTCGTTGGTTGTGTAGTTGTAGTCGTTGGTTGTGTAGTTGTAGTCGTAGGTTGTGCAGTTGTAGTCGTAGGTTGTGTAGTTGTAGTCGTAGGTTGTGCAGTTGTAGTCGTAGATTGTGTAGTTGTAGTTGTAGGTTGTGCAGTTGTAGTCGTAGGTTGTGTAGTTGTAGTCGTAGGTTGTGCAGTTGTAGTCGTAGGTTGTGTAGTTGTTCTCGTAGGTTGTGTAGTTGTAAATGTTCTAGTCGTTGGATTTGTAACTGTAGTCTTTGGTTGTGTAGGTGTAGTCATTGGTTGTGTAGTTGTAGTCGTTGGTTTTGTAGTTGTAGTCATTGGTTGTGTAGTTGTAAATGTTCTAGTCATTGGTCTTGTAGTTGTAGTCTTAGGTTGTGTAATTGTATATGTCGTAGTTTGTGTAGTTGTAGTCGTTCGTTTTGTAGCTGTAATCGTTGGTTGGGTAGTTGTAGTCGTTGGTTGTGTAGTTGTAGTCGTTGGTTGTGTAGTTGTAGTCGTTTGTTGTGTAGTTGTAGTCGTTGGTTGTGTTGTTGTAGTTGTTGGTTGTGTAGTTGTAGTCGCTGGTTGTGTAGTTGTAGTCGTTGGTTGTGTAGTTGTAGTCGTTGGTTGTGTAGTTGTAGTCGTAGGTTTTGTAGTTGTAGTCGTTGGTTGAGTAGTTGTAGATATTGTAAATGTCGTTTGCTGTGTAGTTGTAGCCGTAGGCAATGTAGTCGTAATCGTTGTTTGTGTAGTTGTAGTCGTTGGTAGTGTAGTTGTAGTCGTAGGTTGTGTTGTTGTAGTCGTTGGTAATGTAGTTTTAGATGTCGTAGGTTGTGTAGTTGTAGTCGTAGGTTGTGTTGTTGTAGTTGTTGGTTGTGTAGTTGTAGTCGCTGGTTGTGTTGTTGTAGTCGTAGGTAATGTTGTTGAAGTCGCTGGTTGTGTTGTTGTAGTCGGTGGTTGTGTAGTTGTAGTCGTAGGTAATGTTGTTATAGTCGTAGGTTGTGTTGTTGTAGTCGTTGGTAATGTTGTTCTAGTCGCAGGTTGTGTTGGTGTAGTTGTAGGTAATGTTGTTGTAGTCGTAGGTTGTGTTGTTGTAGTTGTTGGTTGTGTAGTTGTAGTCGTCGGTAACGTGGTTGTAGTCGTAGGTTGTGGTGTTGTAGTCGTTGGGTGTGTAGTTGTAGTCGTAGGTTGTGTAGTAGTCATATGTAATGTTGTTGCAGTCGTTGGTGATGTTGTTGTAGTCGTAGGTTCTGTTGTTGTAGACGTTGCTAGTGTAGTTGTAGTCGTAGGTTGTGTAGTGCTAGTCGTTGGTAATGTAGTTGTAGTCGTTGGTTGTGTAGTTGTATATGTCGTTGATTGAGTAGTTGTAGACGTAGGTCGTGAAGTTGTAGTCGTAGGTTGTGTAGTTGTACTCGTAAGTTGTGTAGTTGTTGGTTGTGTAGTTGTCGTCTTAGTTTGCGTAGTTGTAGTGGTAGGTTGTGAAGTTGTAGTCGTAGGTTGGGTAGTTGTAGTCGTAGGTTCTGTTGTTGTAGTCGTACGTTGTGTAGTTGTAGTCGTAGGTTGCGTAGTTGTAGTCGTAGATTGTGTTGTTGTACTTGTTGGTTGTGAAGTTATACTCGCTGGTTGTGTAGTTGTAGTCGTAGGTTGTGTAGTTGTAGTCATAGCTTGTGTTGTTGTAGTCGTAGATTGTGTAGTTGTAGTCGTAGGTTGTGTAGTTGTAGTCGTAGGTTGTGTAGTTGTAGTAGTTGGTTGTGTAGTTGTAGTTGTAGCTTGTGTAGTTGTAGTCGTAGGTTGTGTAGTTGTAGTCGTAGGTTGTGTAGTTATAGTCGTTGGTTGTGTAGTTGTAGTCGTAGGTTGTGTACTTGTAGTCGTAGGTTGTGTAGTTGTAATCCTAAGTTGTGTAGTTGTAGTCGTAGGTTGTGTAGTTGTAGTTGTGGGTTGTGGTGTTGTAGTCGTTGGTTGTGTAGTTGTAGCCATAGCTTGTGTGGTTGTAGTCGTAGGTTGTGTAATTGTAGTCGTCGGTTGTGTAGTTGTAGTCGTAGGTTGTGTAGTTGTAGTCGTTGGTTGTGTAGTTATAGTCGTAGGTTGTGTACTTGTAGTCGTAGGTTGTGTAGTTGTAATGCTAAGTTGTGTAGTTGTAGTCGTAGGTTGTGTAGTTGTAGTCGTAGGTTGTGTTGTTGTAGTCGTAGGTTGTGTTGTTGTAGTTATAGGTTGTGTAGTTGTAGTCGTTGGTTGTGTAGTTGTAGTTGTTGGTTGTGTAGTTGTAGTCGTAGGTTGTGTAGTTGTAGTCATTGGTTGTGTAGTTATAGTCGTTGGTTGTGTAGTTGTAGTCGTTGGTTGTGTAGTTGTAGTCGTAGGTTGTGTAGTTGTAGTCGAAGGTTGTGTAGTTGTAGTCGTAGGTTGTGTAGTTGTAGTCGTAGATTGTGTTGTACTTGTTGGTTGTGAAGTTATAGTCGCTGGTTGTGTAGTTGTAGTCCTAGGTTGTGTAGTTGTAGTTGTAGGTTGTGTTGTTGTGGTTGTTGGTTGTGTAGTTGTAGTCGTTGGTTGTCTAGTTGTAGTCATAGCTTGTGTTGTTGTAGTCGTAGGTTGTGTAGTTGTAGTCGTAGGTTGTGTAGTTGTAGTCGTAGGTTGTGTAGTTGTAGTCGTTGGTTGTGTAGTTGTAGTCGTAGCATGTGTTGTTGTAGTCGTAGGTTGTGTAGTTGTAGTCGTAGGTTGTGTAGTTATAGTCGTTGGTTGTGTAGTTGTAGTCGTAGGTTGTGTACTTGTAGTCGTAGGTTGTGTAGTTGTAATCCTAAGTTGTGTAGTTGTAGTCGTAGGTTGTGTAGTTGTAGTCGTAGGTTGTGTAGTTGTAGTCGTAGGTTGTATTGTTGTAGTTGTAGGTTGTGTAGTTATAGTCGTAGGTTCTGTAGTTGTAGTCGTAGGATGTGTAGTTGCATTCGTAGGTTGTATAGTTGTTGTCATATGTTGTATAGTTGTAGTCGTAGGTTGTGTAGTTGTAGTGATTGGTTGTGTAGATGTAGATGGTTGTGTAGTTGTAGGTTGTGGAGTTGTAGTCGTTTGTTGTGGAGTTGTAGTCGTTGGTTGTGTAATTGTAGTCGTTAGTTGTGTAGTTGTAGTCGTTGGTTGTGTCGATTTAGTCCTTTGTTGTGTAGTTGTAGTCGTTTGTTGTGGAGTTGTAGTCGTAGGTTGTGTAGTTGTAGATGTCGTAGGTTGTGTAGTTGTAGTTGCTGGTTGTGTAGTTGTGGTCGTAGGTTGGGCAGTTGTAGTCGTTGGTTGTGTAGTTGTAGTCGTAGGTCGTGTAGTTGTAGTCGTAGATTGTATAGTTGTAGTCGTAGGTTGTGTAGTTGTAGTCGTAGGTTGTGTAGTTGTAGTTGTTGGTTGAGTTGTTGTAGTTGTTGGTCGTGCAGTTGTAGTCGAAGGTGGTGACGTTGGTTGTGTAGTTGTAGTCTTTGGTTGTGTAGTTGTAATCGTTGGTTGTGTAGTTGTAGTCGTAAGTTGTTTAGTTGTAGTCGTAGGTTGTGTAGTTGTAGTCGTAGGTTGTGTAGTTGTAGTCCTTGGTAGATTGTTGTTGTAGTCGTTGGTTGTGTAGTTGTAGTCGTTGGTTGTGTAGTTGTAGTCGTTAGTTGTGTAGTTGTAGTCGTTGGTTGTGTAGTTTTAGTCCTTTGTTGTGTAGTTGTAGTCGTTTGTTGTGTAGTTGTAGTCGTAGGTTGTGTAGTTGTAGTCGTAGGTTGTGTAGTTGTAGTCGTTTGTTGTGTAGTTGTAGTCGTTGGTTGTTGTGTAGTTGTTTGTTGTAGTAGTTGTGTAGTTGTAGTGTAGATTGGTTGTAGTTGTAGTTGTAGGTTGTGTAGTTGTAGATGTCGTAGGTTGTGTAGTTGTAGTCATAGCTTGTGTAGTTGTAGTCGTTGGTTGTGTAGATGTAGTCATAGGTTGTGTAGTTGTAGTCGTTTGTTGTGGAGTTGTAGTCGTAGGTTGTGTAGTTGTAGTTGTTGGTTGTGTTGTTGTAGTCGTTGGTTGGTCGATGTAGTCGCAGGTTGTGTAGTTGTAGTCGTTTGTTGTGGAGTTGTAGTCGTTGGTTGTGTAGTTGTAGATGTTGTAGGTTGTGTAGTTGTAGTTGCTGGTTGTGTAGTTGTAGTTGTAGGTTGGGCAGTTGTAGTCGTAGGTTGTATAGTTGTAGTCGTAGGTCGTGTAGTTGTAGTCATAAGTTGTATAGTTGTAGTCGTTGGTTGTGTAGTTGTAGTCGTAGGTTGTGTAGTTGTAGTTGTTGGTTGTGTTGTTGTAGTTGTTGGTCGTGCAGTTGTAGTCGTAGGTGGTGACGTTGGTTGTGTAGTTGTAGTCTTTGGTTGTGTAGTTGTAGTCGTAAGTTGTTTAGTTGTAGATGTCGTAGGTTGTGTAGTTGTAGTCATAGGTTGTGTTGTTGTAGTCGTTGGTTGTGTAGTTGTAGTCGTTGGTTGTGTAGTTGTAGTCGTTAGGTTGTTAGTTGTAGTCGTTGGTTGTGTTGTTGTAGTCGTTTGTTGTGTAGTTGTAGTCGTTTGTTGTTTTGTTTTAGTCGTAGATTGTGTAGTTGTAGTCGTAGGTTGTGTAGTTGTAGATGTCGTAGATTGTGTTGTTGTAGTCATAGCTTGTGTTGTTGTAGTCGTTGGTAATGTTGTTGTAGTCGTAGGTGATGTAGTTTTAGTCGTAGGTAATGTTGTTGTAGTCGTAGGTTGTGTTGTTGTAGTCGTAGGTTGTGTAGTTGTAGTCGTTGGTACTTTTGTTGTAGTCGTAGGTAATGTAGTTGTAGTCTTTGGTTGTGTATTTGTGGTCGTAGATAATGTTGTTGTAGTCGTTTTGGTAATGTTGTTGTAGTCGTAGGTAATGTTGTTGTAGTCGTAGGTTGTGTAGTTGTAGTCGTAGGTTGTGTAGTTGTAGTCGTAGGTAATGTTGTTGTAGCCGTAGGTTGTGTAGTTGTAGTCGTTGGTACTTTTGTTGTAGTCGTAGGTAATGTAGTTGTAGTCTTTGGTTTTGTATTTGTAGTCGTAGGTAATGTAGTTGTAGTCTTTGGTTGTGTAGTTGTAGTCGTAGGTAATGTAGTTGTACTCTTTGGTTGTGTAGTTGTAGTCGTAGGTTGTGTTGTTGTAGTCGTTGGTAATGTAGTTGTAGTCGTAGGTTGTGTAGTTGTAGTCGTAGATAATGTTGTTGTAGTCGTAGGTTGTGTTGTTTTA
>JAXRKP010000749.1:10000-55000 GCA_037039925.1 Doris montereyensis | reverse complement strand
TTACCAAATTAGAGGCAACTTCATTGACTCTCGCGGTGGTGGTGGTGGTGAACGCTGATTGGACATATCCACAAAATGGCGTTACCGGATGTGACAAACGCTACCGTTCTCCTTAAAACTACGGCTCGTCATTTACTCAGTCCTTGTGTTTTTCAGCTTCTTTATTTTTGTCAGTATCGGCGTGATGATGGTAAGAGTTGTTAATGGATTGTTGTTGTTTCACATGAGAACATTTTTTGAACTAATCAAAGTGAAAAAAAAATATGAAAATTTTTTTAATAAAAACAACAAAAAAAGGAAGAAAAACCTAATTTGAATGTGTTTGCTTATGCAAATACATGTAGATCTAGTTCTGTTTATTGTATAAGGAGCATCACCGAAAGGTAATAAGCGTCGAAACGAAATGAACGTTGGAGTAACACTAGAACGAACATGAGACATGGGACATGGGACACACTGTCATCACTTTCATATTATTTCTAATTTTCTTTTTTCCCCTCTAAATTATGACCTTTTATTTATCATATTCATAAAAACCATAGATTTTAATGTATTTAAACATTTATTTTTTCGTTTACGAGGCATTTTTATATCCATGCTTTCAAGCGAATGATCACGCTGCTATACAGCTTGTTCCTTGTTGGCTAGTTAGCTAGTTAGTTAGGCCTTTTTTCCCCTGCTCCCGATTGTAATTATTGTGACATTCCCGCAAGAGACTCTGAGAGCCACAGTTGATTCACATTTCTGTCATGTGAATTTGACTCACCACCGACGACACATCTGCCCTCGGACAGGACGCTGCTCTCTCGCAGGCTTTACTTTCTCTGCTTTAGCTGATACCCGTTGGTACGTGAATAAAGTTGCACATCGTCGAGGTTGGCAAACCTAGGACGGGAACCCGTGACCTTTCTTTCTTACTGGCAACAGCGAGATTATCGATACTTCTAAGATGAATATTAAGTTCTTTGCAAATATAACAGAAAAGAAGAGAGCGGTAAAATAGGGGGTGATCACGTAGCCCTTCTTGGTACGAGGCTGTTAGTACGAGACGTTGTAGCTAAACCATAGACTATAGTCACACTCTGCTGTTAGTACGAGGCGTTGTAGCTGAACCGTAGACTACAGTCACACTCTGCTGTTAGTACGAGGCGTTGTAGCTGAACCGTAGACTACAGTCACACTCTGCTGTTAGTACGAGATGTTGTAACTGAACCATTGACTACAGTCACACTCTGCTGTTAGTACGAGATGTTGTAACTGAACCATTGACTACAGTCACACTCTGCTGTTAGTACGAGATGTTGTAACTGAACAATAGACTACAGACACACTCTGCTGGTATTACGAAGCGTTGTAGTTAAACCGTAGACTACAGTCACACTCTGCTGTTATTACGAAGCGTTGTAGTTAAACCGTAGACTACAGTCACACTGCTGTTATTACGAAGCGTTGTAGTTAAACCGTAGACTACAGTAAAACTCTGCTGTTAGTACAAGGCGTTGTAGCTGAATCATAGACTACAGTCAAACTCTGCTGTTAGTACGAGGCGTTGTAGCTGAACCGTAGACTACAGTCACGCATTGCTGTTAGTACAAGGCGTTGTAGCTGAACTGTAGACTACAGTCACGTTCTGCTGTTAGTACAAGGCGTTGTAGCTGAACTGTAGACTACAGTCACACTCTGCTGTTAGTACGAGGCGTTGTAGCTAAACCGTAGACTACAGTCAAACTCTGCTGTTAGTACAAGGCGTTGTAGCTAAACCGTAAACTACAGTCAAACTCTGTTTTTAGTACGAGGCGTTGTAGCTGAACCGTAGACTACAGTCACACTCTGTTGTTAGTACATGGCGAGTGAAATGGCTTGCGGGGGTGGGAGATAAATGATGTACAGTCGGCGAGCCAGCACTTGTGCGGGGGATACGGACTATAAATCCATCTTTAAATCAACTTTGTCTTTAGTACTCCTGATTATCGGAGACAGAGCGAAGAGAAGAACCATAGAAAGGAAATGAGATTGGCTATGTAGAGTTGTATTATTGTCATCCTCTGAGACATAAAACCTGAGACATTTAAGAAAAAATTAAAACCCATCTGTTTTCCACACAACCATAAAACCCACACAGATTCATATTTCTCACTGCTGGTATAAATATATAGCTCAATGATGTCAACAGTCTTTTGTATTATCATCCTATGCTTTTAAATATGTTTGTTATGCGTAACGTGTATATTGCGTTGGTGTGTGTAAATTGTATATGCATATGTCTTGATGTATAATGTTTATCCATGTTTGAGCGCACTGAGCTTGATATGTACTCACCACATTTAAAAACGCACCACTATCATAAAGGCAATATGTTTTGTAGCAGCAAAGTAATGTTTTTTATCCTAAATTCTTGTGATATGAGCTTCTAATCAGTACAGGTTTTGTGCGCATCATGCGCAATGTAGATCACGTGGTAATTGAACAAAAGAAATCACGTTTTTTACCGTGCATGAAAATTTGTTGATGAAAACACACGAATTTTTGCACAGTAAATGTATAGCATATTTGGAATTGAAAAAGCATAATTTCATTTTGTTATTTTGCTCATTGACACTGAAACAAGATGCCAATTCTGAGTCATGACCAAATGGAGAAAGACTAATAGATTTTTGCCTAAAGAATAACATGAAAATAGCTTATACCTTTTTTCCTCATAACGATATCCACAAATATATTAGAATAAAAGAAGACAGATGTGAAAAGTCAATCATAGATTACATAATAGTTAGCATATCCCTTTTACAGGATGCAAGAGTAAACATAGGAGCTGAAATAGTTAGTGATCATCATCTAGTGATAGCCAAAATGAGATTATTAACTGGAGAAAACAAACAGAAAAAGAAAGAGAAAAAAGCTACTTAACTCAAAAAAGAAGAACTAAATAAACCAATAGTAAAACAGATATATCAATCTAGGATAAAAAGATCTATTAGTGAAAGACAGATGGATCTGAAAGATAGCACATTAGAAGAAAAGTGGCAAATGAAATATTCCTCAGTTGTACTGAAGAGGTCTGTGGTAGGAAACAATTTAAAGGAGAAAGCAAAAAAAACAGCATGGTGGAATGAGAATGTCAAAACTAAGATCAAAGAAAAAAAGGGTGCCTGAAAGAAATATTTGCAAACAAAGAGACCAGAGGATAGGATAGATTACGTGAGTAAAAGAAATATCGCCAAGGAGGAAGTTAGGAAAGCAAAACAGGAACAATGGGAAGAGTTTGGACAAAAACTTCAAGAAAGCTATCAAGGAAATCAAAAGCTATTCTGAGGAGCAATGAAGAGCATGAAAAATACCAAAGCATGCCCAATACGACAAATTAAGAACGCCAAAGGAGAAATAATGAAAGGAGATAGCGAAATCATGGAAACGTGGAGAAAGTATTTTCAACAATTACATAATCCCTCCAGAACATATGAAACAAGAAGTACAGATTAATTAATAAGAGTAACAAATAATCCAGAGGAGACAGCTGAAAGTGTAGATATCTCAATGGAAGAACTCCAAACAGCTATAAGAAAACTGAAATTAGGAAAGGCCCCAGAAGCAGGTCAAGTTTATCGAGAAAGGATTAAAAACCAAAGGAGAGAGGCAGACAAACTACTTCATGCAATATGTCAACAAGCATGGAAGTACAAACAGGTGCCAGATGACTAGAATAAGGGAACGGTAGTACCAATACACAAGAAAGGATCAACTATGGAATGATCAAGCTATATAGGGATATCACTACTTAGCGTACCAGGAAAAGTATATGCCAGGATTCTGTAAATGAGACTAAGGTAAAGAGTAGAGCATCAGATTGAAGAACACCAGAGTGGATTTAGACCAGGAAGAAGTGTACAAGATCACTTATTTACAATTAGACAAATAATAGAAAACTTCCTTGAGAGAAACATTGACCTGTGTTTTACTAACTTAGAAAAGGCATTTGACACTGTGAGGAGGGACGAACTATGGCATTCCTTAAAAGAACACAATGTAGAGCACAATTTAATCGAGGCAATAAAACATTTTTTACAATAAACCAACATGTGCAATGAGAGTAGCTGGAAATTTATATGCAGAATTTGATGTAGATATAGGAATAAGACAGGGTTGTGTCCTAAGTCCTCTTTTGTTTATCACATTTATGGATTCAGTCGTAAAGGCATCCTTAAAAATGAAAAATGAATGTAGGTATGTGGAAGATCAAACCAGTAAATGGAGCAATGCTTTCATTTACTAATGATTTAGTTCTGCTTGGAAAATCAGAAAGGGACCTTCAGTCGAATATCAACATGATGAATAATGAACTAAATAAAAGAGGAATGAGAGTAAAGACAAAAGAAAACCTAAATAATGCTAGTAACTAGGGAAGCTAAATCACAAAATCTTAAATTGGTCAGGGAGAATTTAGAACAAGTTCAAAGATACAATTATATAGGAGTAATGATTAATTGAGAGAAAAACTAAGAGAAGAAATCAGCCAGAGAATTCAAAAGGCAAGTGCAATATATAACCATCTAAGAAAGGCATTTGTAGGTAAACAAGAATTGTCAACAAAAACTAAAATGGCAGTACACAACACAGTTTATTGTCCTAATCTCCCTCTATGCAAAAGCTGGACCTTAAACGGTAGATAATACAGTAGAGTAGAAGCAGCTGAAATGAAATATCTAAGAATAGTAAGGAAAACTAAAAGAGACAAAATCAAAAACACAACAATAAGAGATCAAACCAAAGCAGATAGCATAAAACCTAAGATTGAAATCAATCAACTGAAATGGTTTGGGCATGTAAACAGAATAAATGACAATAGAAAAGCTAAATCAGTATACAGTGTTAAAATCCAAGGTAAAAGACCAAAAGGTAGACCTCGGAGAAATGGGAGAAGATATAAAAGAGGCATTAACGCAAAGAAATGTAACTTTCACGGAAGGAAACAGAAAATATCAGGACAGGGCAGCCTGGAGAAAAGATCATTTCGGGCATCTAAACCCATACACCGGAATGTAGAATGGGAACTGATAAAGAAAGAAAGATATATATATATATATATATATATATATATATATATATATATATATATATATATATATATGTATATGTATATTTTATAATATACCATTATCTCGACAGGAAGGTTTCATGGCTCCTGTCCGCTGTATGCCAATTATGCCAGGTCCTGGATCGCGTATTCTTCCTCCAGATGTAACTACCCGATGGTCATCGCAATTCTATTTCAACTCCTATATCTACTGTTTAGACTTGTCATTCTGGTAACGTTTTACCTGGGCAAGCTGACACCAGAGTAAGTGTCGACGTCCTCATCTCCCCTCTTCGTGTCCTCTTTGTCTGTCTGTGTATATTTGTCTTTCTATTTATCTGTTTGTCTTTTTATATTTCTAATGACATGTGTTCATATTATGTACGTATCAATTCAACTATGTATACAGTGCAGCACGCGAATCTGGAAAACGAAAAACTCGAATTCACGGTTACCTCAAACTCTTCTCTAGATCTAGGACGTTTTCAATCCCTCTATTCTCTTTGCGCCAAAACACGCCTTTTTCAAACCCCAACACAGAAATCTCAAACTACCAAACTCCCATGCAATATAATAACAGTCTTTAGGAAAAGGGTTAGGTGGTATGACAGTATGAGAATATCCAGTAAGCCTATTGATTATACATGTACAAGTATTCTTTAATGGTAATGCGGATACATGGGAAATATATGGTTTTTTTTCGAGGCCGCGGTGCACGTTGTTGCTTTTTTTAAAGGCCTATCCTCTCTAAAAGGCAGTTGGCTGTTCAGTACAGTTATGTGCCATTAAAAATACTGCTTCGATACGGTGCCGATGATACATGAGTGTTAATTAACATCCCAAATGTTCATAGCACGGCACCGCTTGAGAGTTTGGTGACACGCATCACTTCACTTTAACTTTGGCCGTGTGATTGAACAGACAAGCGCTGGGTGAATAAACTGTAGATCTAGATCTAAATGTATGCCTGGCATGACTGATACAAGGAGGTGATGAATTGCGCAGGGTTAGGTGGGTGGTGCGACACGGAAATCTCGAATTCACGGCTATCTCGAACTCATTGACCCGACCTGGGAGGAGTTCGAGATAACCGTGCTGCACTTATATCTATTTATCTAGCGATTACTGAGTTAACTAACTTATCCCTGTACATGTATATGTCTGTGTGTCTGTGTATCTAGGAGCAAAATATTTATCTCTACCCAACTCTCTCTCTCTCTCTCTCTCTCTCTCTCTCTCTCTCTCTCTCTCTCTCTCTCTCTCTCTCTCTCTCTCTCTCTCTCTCTCTCTCTCTCTCTCTCTCTCTCTCTCTCTCTCTCTCTCTCTCTCTCTCTCTCTCTCTCTCTCTCTCTCTCTCTCTCTCTCTCTCTCTCTCTCTCTCTCTCTCTCTCTCTCTCCCCCCTCTCTCTCTCTCTCTCTCTCTCTCTCTCTCTCTCTCTCTCTCTCTCTCTCTCTCTCTCTCTCTCTCTCTCTCTCTCTCTCTCTCTCTCTCTCTCTCTCTCTCTCTCTCTCTCTCTCTCTCTCTCTCTCTCTCTATCTATCCCCTATCTCTCCTCCCTCTCTCTCTCTCATCCCTCCCTCCCTTACTCACTCCCTCTCTCCCTCCTCTCTCTCTCTCTCTCTCTCTCTCTCTCTCTCTCTCTCTCTCTCTCTCTCTCTCTCTCTCTCTCTCTCTCTCTCTCTCTCTCTCTCTCTCTCTCTCTCTCTCTCTCTCTCTCTCTCTCTCTCTCTCTCTCTCTCTCTCTCTCTCTCGTGTATGTTTATATACACAGTTACTCTTGGTCACTAATCTGGCATTTTGTACTGAATAATACAGTCAGTATATTTAAATTGTAATTGTATTATTGTCATTATTGTCGTTTGTTTGAATGTGTTATTATTCGTTTGTTTACTTGCTTGGGATATATATTTATATAGATTCTTGGTCAGATTACATGTACAAGGTGTTGTTTTTTTTCTCAGAGACTTCTGTTCTTTCAACATATACACATTCCTTGTTCAATAAATGATCTGCTGCCTTTTCTCATTTGGATCATACTAGAATGTTTCTAGTGTCCGACAGAATGGAGTTTGTGTATGCCTTGATTGACGCAGCTGTCACTTTTCTGACTTTCATCGGAGCCTGCGTCTTGTCTGCAGGAACATCCAGCATTTGCTCGCATTTTAATGAGTAAGTATTCCTCGCGATGGTCCAAAGCAAATTGTTAAATAAATCGTTGTTTTGCGATGGATATACGCCATTTTCAAGCCTATGTCCACCAACTCATTGACGCCACTTTCAACCTTAGCTCCACCAACGGATTGACACCATTTTCAACCTTAGCTCCATCAACGGATTGACACCATTTTCAACCTTAGCTCCATCAACGGATTGACACCCTTATCAACCTTAGCTCCACTAACAGATTGACACCATTTTCCATTTTCTAACAGCTCCACCAACGGATAAACATCATTTTCTAACAGCTCCACCAACGGATAAACATCATTTTCTAACAGCTCCACCAACGGATAAACATCATTTTCTAACAGCTCCACCAACGGATAGACAGCATTTCCTAACAGCTCCACCAACGGATAGGCAGCATTTTCTAACAGCTACACCAACGGATAGACAGCATTTTCTAACAGCTCCACCAACGGATAAACATCATTTCCTAACAGCTCCACCAACGGATATCATTTTCAATCTGAATATCATTTTCAATCTTAGCTACACCAACGGATAGACACCATTTTCTAACAGCTCCACCAACGGATAGACAGCATTTTCTAACAGCTACACTAACGGATAGGCAGCATTTTCTAACAGCTACACCAACGGATAGACATCATTTTCTAACAGCACCAACGGATAGACATCATTTTCTAACAGCTCCACCAACGGATAGACAGCATTTTCTAACAGCTACACCAACGGATGGACATCATTTTCAATCTTAGCTACACCGACGGATTGACGCCATTATCAACCTTAGCTACAGCAACGGATAGGCACTATCTTCAACATCATCCCAAGCCACGGATAGGGGACACTTTCATGTTTAGTTCTATCTATAGATACGGAATCTTTTCAACCTTTGGTCCACCAATAGATGTGTCCTTTTTTTAATCCTATCAGCGGCAAAGGGTATACTGTTTTCAATCTTAACCCCAGCGATTAGATTTGACCGTTTTTAACCTGATCTCCAGCAATGGATAGGGGACATTTTCAAGCTTAGTCCCAACTGTGGATATGGGTTAT
Organism: Doris montereyensis; assembly: GCA_037039925.1. Lineage (NCBI taxonomy): Eukaryota > Metazoa > Mollusca > Gastropoda > Nudibranchia > Dorididae > Doris > Doris montereyensis. The sequence goes on along the minus strand of JAXRKP010000749.1, from coordinate 46,685 downwards.
CTTCAAGTTTTGTTCAGCAGTGTATAGGGGTCATCTTTAAGCCTAGTTCCAGCAATGGATACATTTTCAAGCTTTGTTCCAGTACTGGATAGGGTCATCTTCAAGCTAAGTTCCAGCAAGAGGTAGGGTCATCTTTAAACATAGTTCCAACAATGGATAGAGGTCATTTTCAAGCTTAGTTCCAACAATGGATAGGGAACATTTTCAGGCTTATTTCTAGCACCAGATAGAGACCATCTTCAAGCTTAGTTCCAGCAAGAGAAAGGGGTCATCTCCAAGCTATGTTCCAGCAATGGATATGGACCATTTTCAAGCTTAGTTCCATCAATTGGTAGGGGTCATCTTCAGGTTTAGTTCCAACAATTGGTAGGGGACATCTGCAAGCTTTGTTCCAGCAATTGAATGCGGCCATCTTCAAGCTTAGTTTCAACAATTGTTGGGGCCATCTTCAAAAGTAATTCCAGCAATTGGTAGGGGACATTTTCAAGCTTAGTTCCAGCAATTGGTAGTCGGCATTGTCAAACGTAGTTCTAGTAATTGGTAGGGGCCACCTTTGAGCGTAGTTCCAGCAATTTGTAGGGCCATTTTCAAACTTAGTTCCAGAAATTGGTAATGGCCATTTTCAGGCTTAGTTTCAACAATTGGTAGGGGCCATCTTTGGGCGTAGTTCCAGTAATTTGTAGGGTCATTTTCAATCTTAGTTCCAGCAATTTGTAGGGCCATCTTCAAGCGTAGTTCCAGCAATTGGTAGGGGCCATCTTCAAGCGTAGTTCCAGTAATTTGTAGGGGCCATTTTCAAGCTTAGTTCCAACGATTGGTAGGGGCCATCGGCACGCGTAGTTCCAGCAATTGGTAGGGGACATTTTCAAGTTTAGGGGATATTTTCAAGCTTGTTTACAGCACTGGATGGGGATCGTTTTTATGTTTATTTCCAGCAATAGATAGGGGTATCTTTAAGCAGTATTGTGGAGGCTGAGATAGGGACATTTTCAAGCTTAGTTCCTGCAATGGATATGGGTATCTTTAAGCAGTATTATGGAGGCTGAATAGGGGTCATCTTCAAGCTGTGTCCCAGCATCATCTTCAAGCTTTGTTCCAACAAATAATAGGGGTCATCCTCAATATTAATTCCATCAGTGGATATGGGCCATTTTCAAGCTTATTTCTAGTAATGAATAGGATTATTTGCAAGCCTACTTCCAGCAATGAATACGGACCATTTTCAAGCTTATTTCTATCACTAGGTAGGGTGCATTTTCAAGCTTATTTCCAGCAATGGATAGGGGTTATCTTCAAGCTTAGTTCGAGCAATATATATGAGTCATCTTCACACTTAGTTCCAGCAATGGGAAAAAGGCCATTTTCAAGCGTAGTTCCAGCCATGGATATGGACCATTTTCAAGCTTAGTTCCAGCAATGGATATGGACCATTTTCAAGCTTAGTTCCAGCAATGAATATGGGCCATTTTCAAGCTAATTCCAGCAATGGATATGGACCATTTTCAAGCTTAGTTCCAGCAATGGATATGGACCATTTTCAAGCGTAGTTCTAGCAACGGATGTGGATATTTTCAAGCTTAGTTCCAGCAATGGATGTCCAGCAATGGGTCATTTTCAAGCGTAGTTCCAGCAATGGATATGAGTTCTTTTCAAGCTTAGTTCCAGCAATGGATATCGCTTCAAACTGAGTTCCAGCAATGGATATGGGTAATTTTCAAGCTTAATTCCAGCAATGGATAGGGGTAATTTTCAAGCTTAGTTCCAGCAATGGATATGGATTCAAACTGAGTTCCAGCAATGGATATGGGTAATTTTCAAGCTTAGTTCCAGCAATGGCTAGGGGTAATGTTCAGCTTAGTTCCAGCAATGGATATGGGTCAGTTTCAAGCTTAGTTCCGACAATGGATAGGGGCTATTTTCAAGCTTAGTTCGCACAAGGGATAGGGCCATATTCAAGCTTAATACCAGCAAGGGATAGGGCCATTTCAAGCTTCCAGCAGTCGATAGGAGTTATTTTCAAGCTTAATTCTAGCAAAGGGAGAGGGTTATTTTCAAACTTTGGGCAGTGGATAGGGGTCATCTTCAAGCTTAATCTAGCAACGGATTACAGGATCATTCAACTACAGTTCAAGCAAGGGAGAGGGCTATTTTCAAAAGTTATGCCCGCAAAGCATTTGGTTCGTCTTCAAGCGTAATTCCAACAGTGGATAGGGTCATTTCAAACTTATTTCTTGCACTGAATAGGGACCGTTTTCAAGCCTATTTCTAACAATGGATAGGGTCATCATCAAACTTACTTTCACCAATGGTTAGGATCGTCTTCAAGCTTAGTTCCAGCTATCGATAGGAGTCATTTTCAAAACTTAGTGCCAGTAAGGGATAGAGACCATTTTCAAGCTTATTTCTAACACTAGATGGGGACTATTTTCAAGCTATTTCCGGCAAGGAAATGGGTCATTTTGAAGTTTAGTTCGAGCAAGGGATAGATATCATCTACAAGCTTACTTCTAGCAATGGATAGGAGCTATCCTCAAGCTTAGTTCCAGCAATGAATAGGCGTCATCTTCAAACTTAATTCCAGCAATAAATAGGGCTCTTTTCAAGCGTATTTCTAGCATTACACTGGACAATTTTCAAGCTTATTTAGCAAAAGAAAGGGGAGTCATCATCAAACTTAGTTCCAGCAATGGATAGGGGTCATCTCCAAGCTATGATCCAGCAATGGATATGGACCATTTTCAAGCTTAGTTCCAGCAATTGGTAGGGTCATTTTCAAGCGTAATTTTAGCAATGGATAGGGGTCGTGTTCAAGCTATGTTCCTGCAATGGATATGGACCATTTCTAAGTTGAGTTCCAGCAATTGATAGGGTCATCTTCAAGCTTAGTTCAGCAATGGATGGTGGCCATTTTCAAGCTTATTTTTAGAACTAGATAGGGACCATTTTCAAGCTTATTTCCAGCAAAGGAAAGGAGCCATCTACACACTTAGTTTTAGCAATTTGAAAAGCTCATTTTCAAGCCTAGTTCGAGCAATGGGTATGGGTCATTTTTCAAGCTTAGTTCCAACAATGGGAAAAGGTCATTTTCAAGCTTAGTTCTAGCAAAGGATATGGGTCATCTTTACACTTAATTTCAACAATGGGAAAATGTCATTTTCAAGCGTAGTTCCAGCAATGGATAGGGTCATTTTCAAGCTTAGTTCTAACAATGGATAGGGTCATTTTCAACTTATGTATAGCAATGCTGATAGGAGTCATTTTCAAATTTAGTTCTGATAATGGATAGGGGCCATTTTCAAGCTTCGTTCCAGCAAGGCCATTTTCAAGTGTAATTCGAGCAATGGATAGAGGTCATCTTCAAGCGTAATTCCCCCACTGGATAGGGGTCGTCTTTAAGTTTAGTTATAGCAATGGATAGAGGCCATTTTCAAACTTATTTCTTGCACCCTATAGGGATCTATTTCAAATTAAGTCCAGCAATGAATAGAGGTAATCTTTAAGCTTTGTTCGAGCAGTAGATATGGGCCATTTTTAAGCTTAGCTCCAGCAATGGATATGGGCCATTTTCAATCTTAGTTCCAGCAATAGATGTGGGCCATTTTCAAGCTTAGTTCCAACAATAGATAAGGGACATGTTCAAACTTAGTTCCAGCAATGGATAGGGGCTATTTTCAAGTTTAATTCAAGCTTTGGTCCAGCAAGGGATATGGCCATTTTCAAAATTCCTAGCAGTGGATAGGAGTCATCATCAAGCTTGGTTCCAGCAATGGATAGTGTTATCTTCAAGCGTATTTCCAGTATGGGATAGGGGCCATTTTCAAGCTTACTTCCAGCATTGAATATGTGTCAACTTCAAGCGTAATTCCAGCAATGGATAGGGAACATTTTCAAGTGTATTTCTTGCACTGGATACGAACCGATTTCAAGCTTATTTCTAGTAATGGATAGGGGTCATCTTCAAGTTTAATTCCAGCAATGGATCGGGGTCATCTTCAGCTTCCTTCCAGCGATGGAAAGGGGTCATCTTCAAACTTAGTTCCAGCAATGGATAGGGGTCATCTTCAAGCTTAGTTCCAGCAATGGAAAAAGGGTCATCTTCAAGCTTAGTTCCAGCAATGAATAAGGGCAATTTTCAAGCTTTTTTTTCTAGCACTAAATAGGGACCATGTTAAAGCTTATTTCCAGCTGGGGAAAGGGGTCATCTTCAAACTTAGTTCCAGCAATGGATATGGGTTATCTTCAAGCTATGTTCCAGTAATGTTTATGGACCATTTTCAAGCTTAGTTCCAGCAATTGGCATGGGTTATCTTCATGCTCAATTCACCATTGGATAGCGGCCTTTTTTCAAGCCTTTTTCTAGTACAGATAGGGACCATTTTCAAGCTTATTTCCAGCAAAGGATATGGGTCATCTTCAAGCTTAATTCCAGCAATGGATATAGGTCATCTTCAAGCTTAGTTCCTGCAGTTGATAAAGGCCTCCGCAAGTTTTCTTCCAGCAATTGAAGGGGGTCATCTTCAAGCTTAAATCCAACAATGAAAAGAGACCATTTTCAAGCTTAGATTCAGCAATAGATATGGGTCATCTGCACACTTAGTTTTAGCAAGGGGAAAAGGTCATCTTCAAGCTTAGTTCCAGTAATGGATAGGGGCTATTTTTAAGCTTATTTCCAGAAATGGAAAAGGTCACGTCAAGCTTAGTTCTAGCAGTGGATAGGGATAATCTTAAAGTTTATTGCTAGCATTGGATATGCATCATTTTCAAGATTAGCTCCTACAATGAATTGGGACCATCTTCAAATTTACCCTCAGCCACATCTCAACCTTTGGTTCAACAGTAGATAGGAATCGTTTCAAAATTGGCTAACGTAGTAGTTGAAAAGGGTCGTTTGAATTCCTACGCATCCCTGGCATCCGGAAGCCTACTGCTGAAATTTGTTTGCGATCGGATGACTCCATAAATACATTGGGTAGCGAGAAGTCCACCTCACCCCTCCCCTGTAATTAATTAAATGCCAAAATTAGATATTGGCTTCGAAGGACACCTTTGCTTTTGTTTGGAAAATTAATGTAGGCCCACTTTGATGTTGGTCAATGTGACTCGGGTGGCTAAATGTGACAAGGCTATGGCAGAACTCTTGTCTTCTGTGGCGCTATGCCGTGGATCGTTCTAGACTTGGAGTAGAGAAAGGGGCCTTGACAGTGACACACTCCTGGACGTAAAATCAATTCATTCACACATTAGGTTGACCATGGCCACTCCTACTCCTAGTCACAGACTCACCAGTAATTTGTTTGTCTTTATTTTGCAGGCTCACGCACGTTTGATCGTTAATTGAAATGCTTATCAAAAACTCTTCTACAGAGACTTGAAGTTTAACCTTGGCACTAGTTTTGATGTAGCCTTACGGTGGATAGGCCATCTTTGTTATTTTGGTACCATCAGGTGAACAACGACAATAAGTGACAACGCCACCAGTAAAGACAGAACAAACACGTGACGTTTCGGGTTAACCCCTCGTCAGACAACAAACGAGAAATATTTACAATCTAGATCTAAATCTAAACACTAATTAAGGGGGGCGGCACCTGGGCTGTCGAGTTTGAGACCAAAAGGTTGATTTTCTGTTCTTTGCATATTCGGGTAGAACGATCATTTATTTACAAGTTCATGGCAGAAACATGTCCATATGACGTATAAAATCCTTTTTTACCAATATTTTGTAGGCGAGCGTAGGTAAAAACAATCAAAATTTTGACGTAAATTACCCTAACACTGACTGAGAAGATAGCAGTAAAAACCCGTATATTGACGTTTTTGTACATTCACGATAGATAATATTTTCAAAAATTCATTAAAAAACAACTATCCAAAATATCCAAATAAAAACCGACGTCACTCTTTAGATATTGAATAAAAAAGACGATATGCACAGGTTTTGAGTGATGTTATTCATAACTAGGGGATGAGATAGATTTTGAAAATTGGGTCAAAATCCAAATTTCTATGGCAACCGAGGACGCTACAAACTTTTCAATGATACAGGATGATTGTATTTTGACAGTTACTGATGTACATACTAAAAGTAAAAAACCTAAACTCAAAAGAAAAAATCTTTAGGGCATGACACAATGTGATGTCAAAAAAAACACAGAAAGGGGGAGAAAGAAAGAAAAAGACAGTGACGATAAGAAGAATGAGTAGAAGGGAAAGGGAAGAATATATTGAGCGAGAAAGGAAGGTTCAGATTTAAAATAAAATAAAATTATGAAGATAAGTAAGTAATAAAAGTCGAGAGAAGAGAGACGAGAGAGAGAGAGAGAGAGAGAGAGAGAGAGAGAGAGAGAGAGAGAGAGAGAGAGAGAGAGAGAGAGAGAGAGAGAGAGAGAGAGAGAGAGAGAGAGAGAGAGAGAGAGAGAGAGAGAGAGAGAGAGGAAGAGAGAGAGAGAGAGAGAGAGAGAGAGAGAGAGAGAGAGAGAGAGAAGGAAAGAAAGAAGAGAAACAGAGGTGTGAGTATGGAAAACAAGAACGAAAGAAGAGGGTAAGACTAGATCTACATCTCACTGGGTATAGAAAGAAGAAATAATAGAGAATGAAAGAAAGGGGAAGTATCAACAAGGCAAAAATGAATTGTCTTGTTGTTGTAGTTATTACATTTTTGTTCCTTGTCACGTTGCATTATTAAATTACTGTTACAGTTGTATGCTGATGAAAAAAAGGTCTTTGTTTTAATTTTGGGACTGGTTTTTTTTCAGCTGTCACATTTTTGATTGGTTTACACCGGCCAGAGTTGCTCAAGTAAGTTGATTTCATTTTATTAATAGCATCACTATCATCGTCATGGTGATCATTATCAATATCGTCACCATGAGAACACTGTCGTGGTGGACAGGGTGTGCATCAACAGAAAACTTTAAAGATTTAATAACATCCTATTCATGTCTCTTTGCTAGTCTGGTGGTTGGTTCAGTAGGTGACACTATGCATCGAGATACATGCATGTATTTGCGCATTTTCTTAAACATGTGCACACTTCATAACATTGTTAGTAATGTTAAACTCGATTTGTTTACTACCGGTACTTTATGTATGGTAACGCCATAGTCAAACGTTTTGTTGGACTTGTGTTTTTTTAAGTTCTTTATGTAACGCCATAGTCAAACTTTTTGTTGGACTGGTGTTTTCTTAAGTTCTTTATGTAACGCCATACTCAAACCTTTTGTTAGACTGGTGCTTTCTTAAGTTCTTTATGTAACGCCATAGTCAAACCTTTTGTTGGACTGGTGTTTTCTTAAGTTCTTTATGTAACGCCATACTCAAACATTTTGTTAGACTGGTGCTTTCTTAGTTATTTATGTAACGCCATACTCAAACCTTTTGTTAGACTGGTGCTTTCTTAAGTTCTTTATATAACGCCATACTTTTTGTATGTAAGATCATAGCACATCATTTGTTAGACTGGTGCTTTGTTCAGTATTTTATGTAACAGCAAATTTACAACTTTTGTTAGATTGGTGCTTTGTTCAGTATTTTATGTAACAGCAAATTTACACCTTTTGTTAGATTTGTGCTTTGTTCAGTATTTTATGTAACAGCAAATTTACACATTTTGTTAGATAGGTGCTTTGTTCAGTATTTTATATAACAGCAAATTTACACCTTTTGTTAGATTGGTGCTTTGTTCAGTATTTTATGTAACAGCAAATGTTACACCTTTTGTTAGATTTGTGCTTTGTTCAGTACTTTATGTGACGTCAAAGTTACGCTTTTGTTAAACCGGCGGTTTCTTCAATACTTTATGTTACGTGATAGCAACACCGTTTGTTAGACTGGTGCTTTGTTCAGTATTTTATGTAACAGCAAGTATACACCTTTTGTTAGACTGGGACTTGGTTCAGTACTTTATGTAACAACGTAAATACACATTTTGTTAAACTGGTGCTTTCTTCAGTACTTCAGATTGGTACTTTGTTCAGTATATTATCTAACAACATGGGTACAGCTTATATTAGTATAGTGCTTTTTTATAGTAGTTTATGTGACGCTAGTCACACTTTTTATTAAACTAGTCCTTTGTTCAGTATTTTATGTGACGCCATAGTCACACTTTTTATTAGACTAGTGCTTTGTTCAGTGTTTTATGTGACGCCATAGTTACACCTTTTCTTAGACTAGTGCTTTGTTCAGTACTTAGTTAATGTCAAAGTTTGTTTATGTTTTATGACGCCATAGTCACACTTTTTATTAGACTAGTGCTTTGTTCAGTATTTTATGTGACGCCATAATCACACCTTTTATTAGACTAGTGCTTTGTTCAGTGTTTTATGTGACGCCATTGTCACACCTTTTATTAGACTAGTGCTTTGTTCAGTGTTTTATGTGACGCCATAGTTACACTTTTTATTAGACTAGTGCTTTGTTCAGTGTTTTATGTGACGCCATAGTCGCACCTTTTCTTAGACGGGTGCTTTGTTCACTCTTTTTATGTAGCGCCAATAGTCACACCTTTCGTTAGACTGTGCTTTGTTCAGTACTTTATGTAACGTCATAGCACACTGTTTGGGTATAACTTTTATTAGAGTGGTGCTTTTTTCAGCATTTTATGTTATAACATGGCTACACCTTTGCTAGACTGGTGTTTCGTTCAGTATTTTATGTAAAAACGTCATATCTACAACTTTTTATTAGACAACTGTTTGGTTCAGTGCTTTATGAAACGCCACAATTACACCCTGTGTTAGACTGGTGCTTTGGTCAGTATGTTATGTAACAGTATAGGTACACCTGCTTTAAGACTGGTGCTTTGTTCAGAAATTTATGTAACAACTTGGGTACACAATTTGTTAGACTTGTGCTTTATTCAGTATGTTATGTAAGAGCATGGGTACACCTTTTGTTAGACTGGTGCTTTGGTCAGTATGTTATGTAACAGCATATGTACACCTTTTGTTAGACTGGTGCTTTGGTCAGTATGTTATGTAACAGCATATGTACACCTTTTGTTAGACTGGTGCTTTATTCAGAACTTTATGTAACGACATAGTCACACCTTTTGTTAGACTGGTGCTTTTTGTTCAATATTGTATGTAACGTCACAGTCACACCTTTTGTTAGACTGGTGCTTTGTTCAGTATGTTATGTAACAGCATGGGTACACCTTTTGTTAGACTGGTGCTTTATTCAGAACTTTATGTAACGTCACAGTCACACCTTTTGTTACACTGGTGTTTTGTTCAATACGTTACGAAACGTCATCGTTTCACATTTCATTAGACTTGTGATTGATGAAGTTATTGTATGGGTTCATACCTGAATTTTGTTTGTGCTATATTATGAAATTAATTGTGACTAAAGCAAATTTTCTTTTTCGACGAATAAACATTATCTTATCTTATTTACACTTTTTGTTTGACTGGTGTGTTGTTCAATACATCATAGTAATTTCGTATTTACACCTTTTCTTAGGCTGCAACTTGGCTCAGTACATTCATCTGGCTGTTCGTCGCTGTTTGGGGATTGCTTTTTGTTTGAAAACTGGCAAAAATTCCTTTCTCAGCAAAAACAATAACAGAGAAGAAAGCTCAACAAAGGATGAAGAACAAAAATAAATAGGGGACTTTTCTTAGTTGGGTAACGACTGAACTTTGCAAGCCGTTTGAACAACTCTTAGAACTGCTAGAATCCATGGGAGAAAGTCACCTGTTTACCTGTCCCCCTGATATAGCAAGATGTGGTTTTTACTGGCACCTTTTGACTGTTTTTTTAATCTATGTATCATTGGTGTTGTTGTTGTAGATATTATTTTTGAATCTGAAAGAGTATGTGTGTGTGTGTGTGTGTGTGTGTGTGTGTGTGTGTGCAGAGAGAGAGAGACAGACAGACAGACAAAACAGACAGACATACAGACAGACAGAGACAGACAGACAGAGACGGATGACAGAGCCAGAGAGAAGGAGACAAAGATTGTTAGAAAACATAAAAATAGTATTCTGGGTAAAAATATTAGAATGTAATACAAGAAACAAAAATCCAGGCAACCGAAAAATAAATCACCCCCGCCACTCCCCGCCCCCACCCCAACCAAAAAAAAAAAAAAAAAAGAAATAGGGCACAAGAGACATCTCTTAAAAGCTTTACTTCCATCTGTATGGTTTGCGAACAACCGTGAAATCTTTAAATAAAACACATCTTTTAGGAAATACCTTCTGTAAAAATGATTCAATTGAAATGTATACGATGCCCAATTTTAATGATGCTTTATTAGTATGAGTGTGTTTGAACGCGACATTGAAATTTGAATGTGTATTTTTAAAATAGTTCAACTCTTATTGTAAAGTGCCTAGAAGTTTATTCTATTTTTACTATTACTATTAGTCTTAGTGAAAATGAATGAGTATCAATTTTTCCAAATTTTAATAATGTACAGAAGTGAATATCATGGACATACAACTATAGTATCAAGATTTTTAAAAACAATTTATTTTCACAACAATGACAAATACGTCTACAAAAAGTAACTACTGCAACATAACAAAACAAAATATTGTTAACTTACGCTATGACCATTTTTTCAATGAATGATAGGGAATATCTACTGCTCACAAAAAGGAATATATATTATTTCTCATATCGCTCATATTTCATAATAGCGTTTTGTTTTATGATTGTTGGGTGAGTTCTTTTCAACCATTTTTTTTTACTTTAATGCTGTTGGGTGAGTTCTTTTCAACCATTTTTTTTTACTTTAATGCTGTTGGGTGAGCTCTTTTCAACCATTTTTTTTTTACTTTAATGCTGTTGGGTGAGCTCTTTCAACCATTTTTTTACTTTAATGCTGTTGGGTGAGCTCTTTTCAAACATTTTTTTTACTTTAATGCTGTTGGGTGAGTTCTTTCAACCATTTTTTTTTTACTTTAATGCTGTTGGGTGAGCTCTTTTCAACCATTTTTTTACTTTAATGCTGTTGGGTGAGCTCTTTTCAACCATTTTCAACCATTTTTTTCTTTTTTTACTTTAATGCGGTTGGGTGAGCTCTTTTCAACCATTTTTTTTTACTTTAATGCTGTTGGGTGAGTTCTTTTCAACCATTTTTTTTTTACTTTAATGCTGTTGGGTGAGTTCTTTTCAACCATTTTTTTTTACTTTAATGCTGTTGGGTGAGTTCTTTTCAACCATTTTTTTTACTTTAATGCTGTTGGGTGAGTTCTTTTCAACCATTTTTTTTTACTTTAATGCTGTTGGGTGAATTCTTTTCAACCATTTTTTTTTACTTTAATGTTGCAGTCAATAAATCAAGGTATGGGAAGATTTCATTTCCATCATTTTAATCGTTTTTGTACCGTTAGTTTTTGAGCTATGATAATAATATACATTTCTTTTGTAAACAGTACGAAAAGCCTAAACAGCTGTAAGATAACAGGAAAACAGAAAAGTAGAGTCTTGTAAGTATAAGCTATTATGTGAACTTGACAAGAACCTTTCAATTAAATTACCTGTCACATGTTCCATGCTTGAAAAATAAATAAGTGCATCAGTATCTAAACTGACTTGTGTTATTTTCCTTTCATGACTTATCCAATCTTCCTTTTCTTTGAGTGAGTTTACAAAAGATTCGCCCATACCAGGATTATGTTTATATAGATCTATGTGTGGTGCACATTATGATTGAAACACTAAGCACATTTCTATTGACTAAATCTAAAACTAAAACATGCGCATTTCACTTTTCAAAATGACCTGTCAGTATTCAATTATTGTTTTTGCTAAATTTTTTGTTTATTTCTTCAATCACCAAGTAAAAGGACATTCAGAGTGTTCACTAAATATAATTATCTTGTTATAAAAAATATTCCAATCTTTTGTGGAGTTCTATTCTTTCACAAATTCATTGGTCACAGTTGGTTTCATTTTGAGGGGGGAGGGGGGAGGGGGAGGAGGAGGGGGAGGGGGGGGGGGGATTTGATCAATTTGATATTATTTGGAAATACTGCCTTTCTTCTTATACTATACCATAAAGTGTTAACATTAACTCCGTCTTTGTAATTCTTTCTATCAAACTAAAAACAATGTAAAAGACAAATTATTGAACTGCTTTAAACTTCAAGATGGTGTCTCTTAAATTTTCAAAATCTCATCCAATGTTCTACCTTCACTATTACACAAATACAACGAGACTTGAATAAATTTTAGACACAAAAAATCATAGGTTGAATGAAGTTAATATCTTTTCTTTAATGTTTGGTTAACACTAATGGGATGAAAATTCTGAATGTGCTAGAAAAATAAAGTATTTGGGCACGAAATGACAGCACAAGTTGAATATCTTATAATACATCAGTTATTTATTTAATCAAAATACAATATTGATTTACATTTGCTAAAGTTGGAATGATATAAAACGAGAAAATGGCGGTGAATGTAATGGATCTTTAATGCTAAAAAAATACAAAAGAATCAACTGTAAGCATCATATGTATATGATGAAAAGGGTGAGACGGAGAAGAGGAGAAAGGCAATTCTAAGATATATATAATATATATATATATATATATATTTATATACAATTATGAGTTGGTCGATCTTTGTTCGGCCAAAGGTTTCACGGATAGGTCACTAAGAGTAACCAAATTTTGCATGTAGGCTTTAAATCATCCCTAGATCGTTTTTGTTTGAACATGTTCTGCCTGAAGTGACGCTGAATTAACGTAAATTTCATTGTTTCCCCATCTTTATGAGTATCATTTTCATTCAGCTAGGCCGCCATTTTTAACAGGCTGTATAATTAAAAAAGTTGGAATATTACTGTTCAATACTGACCAGATCTAATAATCGTACTCTGTATCACCAGGGATGTGACATGCTTGTATATATGTATATATATATATATATATATATATATATATATAATAAGATTTGAAAGTGTAAAAGTTTGCAGTGACCCAAAAATCTTCCAAAGCTAAGTTCAGATGCCGGGTCTTAGAATTTTGAGTTCCAGCGAAGAGCACAAAGATAAGAATAACCCACAGAGTTCATGAGTAAGGCAAGATGGTAGTTAGAAAGACATTGTTACAAAGAGAAGAAAAAGTTGAAGACTGTAGCTGGTTAGCTGCCTACCACACATCAAGTTGTGCTGGGTGTTACAACAATACTGTAAAACTTTTTACAAACAATCGAAAAAATATACCTTCCACAAATTTATGGTAGCAACCAGCTTGATTGACAGCAAGGAGGAGAGCAAGATTAAATGGCTCACATTTTATATATACACAGAAAGAATGATTGACACATTTTATTATTCTAGGACTGCACATTGATGGTGTGAAAATGGACCAATTTTCAAAGTGAACATGGTTTCCAATATTGATGCATTTATAGAGAAGGAGCAAACTGCGTCTCTTTTCCCAGATTTTCAAACTAGGTTGACTTGAATTTTACTTTTCTTCTTGTTTTGCTTTTTCTTTGTGTTTTATTATTCTGTTTTCTTTTGGTGCTAAAACTAAACTGTTAGACAAAATGTTTGTGGCTCTTAAATTTGTCATTAATTCTTGAAAGAAGAAAAATCTGTAAGAAAAGATCTCATGATAAAACAAAACTTTTGTAGCAGTGCAATCCACTAGAATCCAAGACGTAAAAAAACTCAGACAAAAACAAAGATTATGTGCACAAAGACAGACCCACCCACACTAATATATAAACTGCCAAATTCTTTCTTGACAATGATAGTTCAAAAAAGTTATGATGAAGTTTCTCATGACTTACAAACACACAAAAATATATCTAAAAACACAACAAGCATCCCTGTTTGTTTTGGAGTGATATAGAAATCAAATTGAGATACTGGAGCAAGCCTAGTTAGTATATGGGTCTCAAAACATTCAATGAATACCAAATACAAGCAACAATGAATCTTGATGAAAGTAGTTCTGTGTGGCTGTAAATGAGCCAGAACTAAAATGAAAATGCTCAAGTGTTTTTTAAAGCAAGTAACTCAATAAGGCTAGTTAGGTATAAGACAACTATAATCAAACAGCTTAGCTTAACATGATGAAAACATGCTGCCATTTATTTCTCAAAAATTATCCAGAAACCTCTAAAGAAGAATAATTACAAAGACAAAGCACCTTTGCTTTAATTGCTCATCAATATCTTGCAGCAACACTCCAATTTTCAAATCTACCAATATATGATTTGGTGGGGTGAGGTGGGAGAATTTAATTCACACATCCATACGATAGTTTCCCATTTTCTACAGATAAGAATCAGAAATCAAGAAAAGCAAGTCTATTCGCTTATCAAGCAAAATTCTGATCATAACATCAATTATAATTTGTTTAAAAGACAGGGGGAAAATGTATGTGGAAAGTGAAACAAATATTTTTAAAATGCAAAAAAGGAAGCAAAAAGCAACCAACTTCATTGGTGGTGTTTCCAACTCATTTCCAAAACAATTAAAGCAATTAGTCTTGTCCCATCTTTAGCCACATGTTTGTAATATCTGTGACCATTTTTTGTTTTTAAATTTTATTTAAAGTTAAATTTCTAGTATTTCTTTTACACACTTTAGCTAATTGTTTTCAATGAATGGACCAATTTCTAATCTAAGAAATCTGACGTGATTCAGAATAACCCATAGCCACCATGTTCCCCACCATCCTTAAAGTCTTGAACAGCCTATTTCGCATACTGAAGAAGAAAAGGTACAATGTATAAATCTCATACAAATAGTTTATCTAAAAAACAAAGTCTAATACTTGGGAGACATGTCATCCGGATTATTGGGAGGTGTTTCCATAGGGGGTCCTGTAGGTTCAGCAGCAGGAGCAGAGCTTTTGGCTCCACCCCCTTGGATGAATGGAATTCTTCCTTCACGAATCAAGAACAAGAGGCCTACCATACCAACAACCAGCCAACAGAAGAAGCTAATCCACGATCCAGCCTGGCAGAGGAGATGAAAATCAAAGCCATGAATAAGAATACGAGTAGAATAATTTCATATTATTGTGATATTCCTATATGAATCTCTGGTTTATGTGAAGGGTGTGTGTGTGTGTGTGTGTGTGTGTGTGTGTGTGTGTGTGTGTGTATGAATGGGTTGGTGGGGGTGGGGGGGGGGGATGATGATGATGACAGACAGACACACAGACAAGAAAGAGAGAGAGATAAATGTTTGACATACCTGTGTTCAAAATATGTGAAAAAATTCTGTGAGCCCAACAGAGAACTCATGACTCTTTATTTTAACTTTGACATATTTGCAGTTGTGACAATGGAGGCCAAGTGGTTAGGCTGCCTGACTGGGGATCATGACGTCTCGGGTTCGAATCATAGCAAAACTAGGTCTGACGTTGTGTTCCTTGGGAAAGACATTCAATACGCATCTTTCTTGCTTTACCCAGGTGCAAATGGATACAAGCTCTAGCTTGGGACTAAAACCTGCACCAGACTAGCATCCTGGCCAGGAGATGATAATTATTACCTGTTTCGCTTCACACTATTGAAACCGGGATAAGCGCAGGCTCTAATAGCCATAATGGCTCACTTATGTTTGAGGTTAACTTAACACTCAACAGCTTCAAATAAAAAGCTTGTCAAAAGAAAAATTGGATTTCTTTGTCTCATGTTAATTCACTACAACGTCTCATTGCTCTGATCTCAAGGAGAGAAGACAGCAAGATGCCACAGATGTAAAAGAATGAAAAGAAAGGAGCAGGAACTATCAAAAGCATCTGTGAACCATCAGCTTTCAATGTTATCAAAAGCAACTGTGAACATCAGCTTTCAAAAAGCAACTGTGAACCATCTGCTTTCAATGTAATCAAAAGCAACTGTGAACCATCTGCTTTCAATGTAATCAAAAGCAACTGGAACCATCTGCTTTCAATGTAATCAAAGCAACTGTGAACCATCTGCTTTCAATGTAATCAAAAGCAACTGTGAACCATCTGCTTTCAATGTAATCAAAAGCAACTGTGAACCATCAGCTTTCAATGTAATCGAAAGCAAGTGTGAACCATCAGTTTTCAATGTAATCAAAAGCAACTGCTGAACCATCTGCTTTCAATGTAATCAAAAGCAACTGTGAACCATCAGCTTTCAATGTAATCAAAAGCAACTGTGAACCATCTGCTTTCAATGTAATCAAAAGCAACTGTGAACCATCAGCTTTCAATGTAAAAAAGCAACTGTGAACCATCAGCTTTCAATGTAATCAAAAGCAAAGAACCATCAGCTTTCAATGTAATCAAAAGCAACTGTGAACCATCAGTTTTCAATGTAATCAAAAGCAACTGTGAACCATCAGTTTTCAATGTAATCAAAAGCAACTGTGAACCACATCAACTTTCAATGTAATCAAAAGCAACTGTGAACCATCAGCTTTCAATGTTTGTTGAGTTATGATAGTTTGATATAAGAGTTTCCTGCAACTGGTCCCGTACACTAACTAGAGGTGATAGATGGAGGCTAAAGTCTTCTCTTCAGCTCACTCTGCCATACATCATATCTTTTGCTATTTTTTTCAAAATATTTTTTTCAAAAAACAATTTTCAGGTAACAATTCTCTCCTCACCCAGGGTAAGAATAACTTACGGTAGTACCCATACCCATCAACTTGGGAGGTTAATTAGCATCAGCAGCATTGCATGATCCCTTAGCTCTCATAAAAATGCTGTCCGAATTCAAAAAGTCTCTTCTGAACCACAAAGATAACTACTTCTTGTGGTGACAGATCAACAAAGCAAACCTCTAATCCAGGGGTTCCCAAATCATAGGTCATGACCCCCAAAGGGATCATGAGCCGTTTTCTGGGGGGGGGGAGATGGGGGGAGATCGGGGGAAGGCATGGAGCATCAATAAGCAAATACATCCTTCTCATTAAAATATATGATTAAATCAATACTTGTTAATATACATTAATAAACATAAATAAATGATAATAAATATTTGTTGTTATTGTTCTCTCTACTAGGATTCATCTTTTAAATTTTAACAAATAATTTATGTGCGATATCAAAAATTATAAAGGCATGGATCATGGTAGGTTTCACTTTTTACTACTGAAATGGGGGTCATTAACTGAAATGGGGTCATTGACTTAAAATGGGGGTCATTGACTGGAGAGAAGAACAAATTTTCGTAAACCCTGCTCTTGTCACCATCAGATGCTTACCTGAGCTGCTCTTGATCCTGGAAGCCAGTCTTTGTGGGCACTAGAACTAGAAAAATTATTCCATTATTTCTTTTCAACAACGGTTATGGAGATGATCTTTATACACATAGACATATTTCTTTTAAAAGAAACGTTTGGTTTTACTGCGTAACTATATGAGCCCCAAATGATTATAGTAGGACTGGTGATACATAACAACATTGTCATGATCTTGTTCTGGACCTAGTCATAACTGTAAGCCATAATTGTTGTTTTATTATAAAGACAGTCAAAGCATGGAATGGTTTACAGTTCAAAACAAAGACTTCAAAAAGTATTAATGCTTTTCGGGGCGGTGGACAGGTGAACACCTGCGGGGGATTAGTGTCCGCCCTCAACGAGTCTCCTGCTACCTTGCAGGCTGGTCTTGGCTGACCAAAGACTAGGGAGTTAACCCTGACAAAAAAACAACCTACTGCCTTACAGGCCGGTCGTGGATTAGCAAAGGCTAAGGGAGTTAACCCTGATAGAAAATAACAACCTGCTGCCTTGTAGGTTGGTATTGGATAACTAAAGACTAAGGGAGTTAACCCTGACAGAAAATAACAAGGCCGGAAGGGAGCCTCAAAGTGGCAGCCCCACCATCTACCTAGGGTACAGTGAGTTAATCCCTGCTTATCCAAAACCAAACTGATTCAAAGTATTAAATATGATGATATACCCCAATTGAACTTTCAACGATGACTCTGGAAAGAGCACGGACTGTGATTTTGGAACAAGGAATATGAGGGCAATAAATGGAAAAGAGTTAAAATTAGCTGAAGAAATGGAAAAATTCAAAGTAGACATTTTGGCAATTACAGAAACAAAGAAAAAAGGACAAGGAATAGAAAATGTAGGACTGAATCATACTTTAATCTTCCCAGGAGTAGATGTCAAAGATAGAGCTAGAGCAGGAATAGGCCTCCTAATACATAAAAAGGCATGAAAAGCTACTAGAAAGTTGGAAATGTATAAGCCCACAGCTATTAGAGGTAAATATTAAACCAAAAGGAAGAGAAATTAAATTATTAATAACTTAAGGATCAAATGAAGACGCCACCAAAGACGAAAAAGATTTCTTCAAAAACGATTTACAAATAGCTGCAGAGAATCTTAAACCCAAACAGGAACTAATGGTTTTAAATGCTAACGCTAGAATAGGCAACAATGGAGAAACATGAGGAGGAGTAATAGGTAAAGAAGGAGAGACAACAACTTCCCCAAATGGAGAGAGACTAATAGATTTTTGCCTAAAGAATAACATGAAAATAGTTAACATATTTTTTACTCATAAAGATATCCACAAATATACAAGAGTAAATGAAGACAGATGTGAAAAAGTCAATCATAGACTACAAAATAGTTAGCAGCTCCCTTTTTTACAGTACAATGGACGCAAGAGTAAACAGAGGAGCTGAAATATTTAGTGATCATCACCTAGTGATAACCAAAATGAGATTACTAACTGAAGAAAACAAACAGAAAAGGAAAGAGAAGAAAGCTACTAAACTCAAAATAGAACAACTAAATAAACCAATAGTAAAAAAAATATACCAATCCTGGATAAAATTATTTATCAGTGAAAGGCAGATGTATAAAGAAATACTCCTCACTTGTACTGAAGAGGTATGTGGTAGGAAACAAATTAAAGGAGATGGGGAAAAGAATTGCATGGTGGAATGAGAATGTCAAGACTAAGATCAAAGAAAAGAAGGATGCCTGGAAGAAATACTTGCAAACAAAGAGACCAGAGGATAGGAAAGATTATGTGAGTTAAAAGAACTATAGCCAAGGAGGAAGTTAGGAAAGCAAAACAGGAACAGTGTGAAGAGTTTGGACAAAGACTTCAAGAAAGCTATCAAGGAAATCAAAAGCTGTTCTGGGGAGCAATGAAGAGCAGGAAAAAGACCAAAGCATGCCCAATACAACAAATTAAGGACGCCAAAGGAGAAATAATGAAAGGAGATAACGAAATCCTGGAAACGTGGAGAAAGTATTTTCAACAATTACATTATCCCTCCAGAACATATGAAACAAGGAGTACAGATCAATTAGTAGGAGTAACAAGTAATCCAGATGAGACAACTGAAGATATAGATATCTCAATGGAAGAACTCCAAACAGCTATAAGAAAAGTGAAATTAGGAAAGGTCCCAGGAGCAGATCAAGTTTATCCAGAAATGATTAAAGACCAAGGGAGAGAGGCAGACAAACTACTACATGCAATATGTCAACAAGCATGAAAGTCAAAACAGGTGCCAGACGACTGGAATAAAGGGAATGGTAGTACCAATACACAAGAAAAGATCAACTATGGAATGGTCAAACTATATAGGGATATCACTACTAAGCGTACAAGGAAAAATGTATGCCAGGACACTGGAAATGAGATTAAGGAAAAGAGTAGTGGATCAGATTGAAGAACATCAGAATGGATTTAGACCAGGAAGAAGTGTACAAGACCACATATTTACAATTAGACAAATAATAATAAAAATTCCTTGAGAGAAACATTGACTTGCACCTGTGTTTTGTTGACCTAGAAAAGACATTTGACACTGTGAGGAGGGACGACCTATGGCATTCTTTAAAAAAACACAATGTGGAGAAAAATTTAATAGAAACCATTAAAAGTTTTTACAATAAACCAACATGAGCAGTGAGATTAGCTGGAATCATATATGAAAATTTTGATGTAGATATAGGAGTAAGACAGGGTTCGTATCCTAAGTCCTCTTTTGTTTATTACATTTTTGGATTCAGTCGCAAAGGCATCCTCAAAAATGAAGAAAATGAATGTAGGTATGTGGAAGCTCAAATCAGTAAATGTAGCAATGCTTTCATTTGCTGATGATTTAGTTCTATTTGGAAAATCAGAAAGGGACCTTCAGTCGAATATCAACATGATGAATAATGAATTAAATAAAGAGGAATGAGAGTAAAACCAAAGAAAACCTAAATGATGCTAGTAACTAGGGAAGCTAAAACACAAAATCTTAAATTGGGCTGGGAGAATTTAGAACAAGTTCAAAACTACACTTACCTAGGAGTAAGGATTAACTCAGATAGAAAACTAAAAGAAGAAATCAGCCAGAGAATCAAAAGGCAATGTCAATATATAATCATCTAGGAAAGGCATTTGTAGGTAAACAATTGTCAACGAAAAACAAAATGGCAGTATACAACACAGTTTATTGACTACTCTCCTTACGGCAGCAGAAACCTGGACCTTAGACAGTAGAGCAGCTGAAATGAAATATCTAAGAAGAGTAGTAAGGAAAACTAAAAAAACAAAATCAGAAAAATAACAAGAGATCAAACCAAAGCAGATGGCATTAAAACTAAGATAGAAATAAATCAATTGAGATGGTTTGGGCATGTAAAAAGAATGAATGACAATAGAATAGCTAAATCAGTATATAGTACTAAAACCCAATGTAAAAGACCAAAAGGCAGATCTCGGAAAAGTGCGAAAAAGATATAAAAGAGGCATCAAAGCAAAGAAATTTAACTTTCACTGAAGGAAACAGAAAATGTCAGGACAAGGCAGCTGGAGAAAGATCATTTCATGAAAAAGTAGAAATGAGAACTGATAAAGAAAGAAAGAAAGATTAATGCTTTTAAAAATGCTATTAATAAGGAGCTCTATAATTTAAAATACTTGTATGATGATTGAATGTGAATTGTCCTGATTGATTATTGAAGGTTCGATCGTTTTGAAACTCCATGATTTTATTAAGATTTATGGGGCATTTAAGGTCAGTCGACCTACCTAGCCTTTGACACATTATGGTTGTGGTTATGGTTATGGTTGTGGTTATGGTTATGGTTATAGTAATGGTTATGGTTATGGTAATGGTTATGGTTATGGTTATGGTTATGGTAATGGTTATGGTTATGGTTATGGCAGGCATGGGCGATCATGGATCTCCATTCTCCTCTGTCATTCAAGGGTCTGATGATGTTATTGTTGCTGATGTTCCTACTTGTGGCCCAGTTATTAAAACTTTGTTTGTATGTCGTTCTTTGAAAGAATACACTACTTATTTATTCACACTAAGAACAAAAATTAAGCAATAAAATAAAAACAAATTAGACTACTGTAATTAATACCTGTCTGCCAGTGTGATGAAGCAGTACAATAATGATAACTTACAGATTCAAATTACTAGTAGTTGAATTTGTTCCAGTTGACAGTATGCACGCCCCAATGAAAGTGAAGAAGCCAGCAACAAGGTCAATGACTACGTAGATAAATTCAAATGGACCTGAGAATGGAACGCCGCTGCAGAGAAACAAAAGAGAATGACACAATTGGTGGTGATGATCAATCATTGAAACAGATATAACTGGAGGATAGATAGCTACTAGATTTGCATGTGCTCTCCAGATGCTTACTTGAGCCGTGTCCTCAGAAGCGGGGGGGGGGGGGGAGCTTCAGCTTGAGTAAGTTCACCCCTTGTTGGAGCTGAATTAAGGAGCTCAGCTTATAAAAAGCAGCAAATAACTAAAGACCTGTAGTAGTTTTAATTTTTTAATTTTGATTTGGTTTACCCACTTACACACAACTACGGTGATCTAAAGGGGTTCTTGGTAGGATTTTTAACTTTGCCCAGACTGCATTGTAAACAGTTAAAGGGATCTTTAACGTGGATAGAGTATTGTGATCTGCACGCAGGACCTCCTTTTTACTGTCCATCTCTGATGGGACTAGGTGTCAAACCACCTATCTGGACCAGGGGTAGATGTTACTCAAACAAAATTGAGAACATTTGTCAACCGTTGGTGGGGTTCGAACCCACAACCTTTTGGTCCTTTTGGCTGAGAGGCCAACACCTTGCCTCTGGACTACTGAGTCCCCATGTCATAGTAAGAGTATCTCAAGCACGACTTGGAAACTACAAATGTTATGACCATCCAATTCATTTAACCTGAACATTCTGAATCCTTTGAGAAAGTTTGTTTCAGCAAGGAATTTATTTCTAAATCTCCATTTAAATCAATTTATTCTATATCTCTTGGCATGGTCAAATCAGATCCTCCAACCTCTTTCAAATTATCATGAACCTGAATTTCCTAATATCAAGGAAACGTAACTCTTAACTCCATGGAAAAGATTAAATGTGAGCTTGGCCTTGATTGCATCCACAGATCACCTTTGTCTTTGGCTGTCTTCCCAACCAACAGTTGGTTTAAAATTGTTTATATATTACAACCTTGAGCAACATTGACAAAAACAAATGTCAGGTGTCAGATGCAAAGCAAGGCGAAGATCATACTACATGTGTTCAAGTACATTTTCTTCCTTTACTACTGTCCCCTTGGAGTCGAAGATAAGGAGGTTCCGTGTGCACATCACAACACTCAGTGCACATTAATAATCCCTTGGTTGTTTACAGGCGGTGTGAGGAAAATCAAATCATTCCAAAAAACCCCAAGATCACTTTAGTGTTTGTTGGGGGGTAATTTCAAATCAAATAATAACAAAAAAGAATGCTTTTTCTAATCAATATTTTATAAATTAAACCCCTTCAATTAGTCTGTTGTAATTTCAAACATTTCGTTTACCCAAATACTTCTGACAGACTTACTCCATATTCATTTTTCCATTAGCACAAGGATCAGGGTAACCAACCGGAAGAGGAGGAACAGGAGCTGGAAGATGATTGCAATCGCCATTGGGTAGTTACAAGTGGACACCGATCCACAGCTTAGACGTCTTGCATCATTATCGCAATACAATGGACAGTCAATATTCAGAAATGCTTCCTCTGGAAAGGGGGAGGGGGAGGGGCGAGGGGAGGCAGACAATAGAGTAAATACAAATAATATTATTCTTATACTACCAAAAAGTAAGGAAAACTAAAAGAGACAAAATCAGAAAAAAAATAACAATAAGAAATCAAACCAAAACAGATGGCATAAAAACTAAGAAAGAAAGAAATCAACTGAGATGGTTTGGGCATGTAAACACAACGAATGATAAGAGAATAGCAAAATCAGTATACAGTGCTAAAACCAAAGGTTAAAGACCAAAAAATAGACCTCAGAGAAAGTAAGAAAAAGATATCAAAAGAAATTTAACCCTCACAGAAAGAAACGTAAAATGTCAAGACAGGGTAGTGTGGAGAAAGATTATTTCGGGCATCTAAACCCTTATACCTGAAAGAAGAATGGGATTTTATTTTATTGAAATTGACCCCGCCCACTGTATGCAGTGATCTCACAGTGAATTAACAGGTAAAAGCAAGATGAAAGATAAGTGAAAGAGTGAAAGGAAAGAAGTAGGATGTAGAATGGATATTGCTAAAGAAAGAAAGAAAGAAAGAAAGAAAGAAAGAAAGAAAGAAAGAAAAAAAAAAAAAAAGAAAGAAAAAAAGAAAGAAAGAAAGAATACTACTAAAATCAAGTTTGTCCTAAACATCCGTTTTAAACATAACATATATGATACATGTCTTCACTCAAGCTGCTTTTTCCATCAAAACAAAGTTAATAAATATGTCGTCGGCTCAGAATGGTACTGTCCTAATAACACATTTGACAATTTTGGAGTTATAATCATCATCAGATTCACAGTCGTCAATTGTCGTTTGTAAGCAAATGCGGTCTACATTTGTCACAAATTTCACCTGCAATTTATCCTACCTTTAGATTTGAACAAAAGTTACACATTATTATAAGCCTCATACATTTTTTTTTTTTTGACAGTAACTACAGACGTATGGACTGAAGGCATAAAACAAAGTCCACATCAACTTCCCCCACCACCCCCACCCCGACCTTTATTGTTACGTTGCTTCTGTGTGGTTCGCCCATCTCCTATATCACACACATCCATCCTGACAGACACTTAAAGTACCACTCACCTTCATAGAAGCAACCCCAATGATGATGAACAGGGAAAAGAAAAGCAAGATTGCATATATTATCAGTCACAGGCGCCAAACTACCAGTACAGGCTCAACATATCCAGGATAGCCATGGTTCTCTAGGGGACCTTTTAGTTTCTTATTGGAATTCAGATAACCAAAGAAGAGAGAAAGAGAGAGTGAGAGAGAGAGAGAGAGAGAGAGAGAGAGAGAGAGAGAGAGAGAGAGAGAGAGAGAGAGACAGACAGACAGACAGACAGACAGACAGACAGACAGACAGACAGACAGACAGACAGAGACAGAAGACACAGAGAGACACAGAGAGGGGAGAGGAAAGAGAGAAGCCTATAGACAGTCAACAGCCACTTGGAATCTGTCACAACACAAGGTGTCAATCAAGGGCGCAGACAAATAATCCCCCTGATGTGCAAGAGTGTCTCAACAGCTCAGATTGGGACTGCGATGAAGACAGATTCCTGAAAAAAATAATGAAATACAATAAAATATTAAAAAATATATCAAGAAAACTGTAACCAAGTTTGGGACATTTCAAATTCGTTTTTCTATTTCTATTCTTATACTCGATTATAAGGCATAAGTCGTATCATCGGGCTATGTTCTTTTTTTCTATATGTATTTTTGAAAGGCTAATACACAGTGTAAGTAAGGAAAGTATAGAGCCGGAGCTTATCCTGGTTTCAATAGCGTGAAACAGAACAAATGACAATAATCACCTCTTGGCCAGAATGCTAGTCTGACGCAGGCTCTTACTCCCAGGCAGTCCTTGTACCCATTTACACTGGGTAGAGTGGGGAAATTTATGTGTTAAGTGTCTTTCCCATGTAACACAACATTGGAACTAGCTTTGCTAGGATTCAACTCAGGACCTCATGATCCCTAGTCTGGCAGCTAACTGATGTCACACAATACACAGTGCACTGTATGAAATGTCATGTGTTCAATTGCATGTCATAGTTTACTCATTGTCAATTGGTTAAGCAATAAGTAACAAACCATATTACATCCCCAATCACTACAACTTTTACTATTCCCACCACCATCAACGTCATCACCATTAACATTATCATTATTATTAGTGTCACCATTATCATCATCATCATCATCATCATCATCATCATCATCATCATCATCATCATTTGTGACTATCTTTGTATTGTTATGATTATCATATTATTATTTAGGCTTTGTTGCTGGCACACAGGCTATTAACTATACCACATATTGATATGCATGATTGGACAAAAAAGATATATTATTATACACCATTACATGACATGTAATTCATAAACATACTATAACTTATTACTGATCCGCTAATCAGACCATAGATAGATAGGTAGGTAGATAGATAGATAGATAGATAGATAGATAGATAGATAGATAGATAGATGAGTAGGTAGGTAGGCAGGTGGGTGGACAGATAGATGGATGGATGGATGAGGTAGCTAGGTAGGTAGGTAGATAGATAGATAGATATAGATAGGTAGGTAGGCAGGTGGATGGATGGATGGATGGATGGATGGATGGATAGGTAGGTAGGTAGGTAGGTAGGTAGATAGATAGATAGATAGATAGATAGATAGATAGATAGATAGATAGATAGATAGATAGATGGATGGATGGACCAGGTGGATCGATCGATAGATAGATAGATAGACAGAGAGACAGATAGATAGATAGATAGATAGATAGATAAATAGATAGATAGATAGACAGATAGAGAGAGAGAGATAGACAGAGAGA
Source organism: Doris montereyensis (assembly GCA_037039925.1). Lineage (NCBI taxonomy): Eukaryota > Metazoa > Mollusca > Gastropoda > Nudibranchia > Dorididae > Doris > Doris montereyensis. The sequence goes on along the minus strand of JAXRKP010000749.1, from coordinate 20,864 downwards.
GAGAGAGAGAGAGAGAGAGAGAGAGAGAGAGAGAGAGAGAGAGAGAGAGAGAGAGAGAGAGAGAGAGAGAGAGAGAGAGAGAGAGAGAGAGAGAGAGAGATAGTTGAGAATAACTTTGAATGTTTGTGTCGAATATAAACGCATCATTCGTGTGGTCAAAGGGATGTAACTGTGTTAAAACGTTGATGCAGGTTTCAATATAGGTTATTGTTCTTGTTGTCTCACACATGCGCGGTTGAAAGTAACTAATGAAGCCCGTATTTCACGCCTACAAAAGTGTCTGTCTCGCAGGTTTGGGAAATCTAGAAATATGATATCACCTCTAGATCTATATATAGCTTAAATGTTTCAATTTTTAATCAGCATAACATGGCTACTGCACAAGTTTAATTACTTCACTAAAACGTACCCTGTCTACCATATATTATTATGGTAATCCCAGAGTGAATAAAGAGGAAACAGCAAGAAGAAGATAAGTAAAAAGTACAACTACTACTATCACTACTACTACTACTACTACTACTACTACTACTACTACTACTACTACTACTACTACTACTACTACTACTATTACTTCTACTAATACTAATACTAATGCTACAACAACTACAACAACAACAACAACAGCAACTACTACTACTATTACTACTACTACTGCTGCTGCTGCTGCTGCTGCTACTACTACTGCTACTACTGCTACTAATACTACTACTACTACTACTACGAAACTTTGTATTTGTAACTATCTCTGTTCTACCTATTGGGCCTTCATATTCAATTCCATTCTCCTTTACTGCTGCTGCTGCTGCTACTACTACTACTGCTACTAATGCTACTACTGCTACTACTACTACTACTGCTGCTGCTGCTGCTGCTACTACTACAACTACTGCTGCTACTACTACTGCTGCTGTTATTACTGCTGCTGCTGCTGCTGCTGCTACTGCTGCCACTACTGGCCACTATTACTTCTACTGCTGCTGCTGCTGCTGCTGCTGCTGCTACTACTACTACTACTACTGCTGCTACTACTGCTGCTGCTGCTGCTGCTGCTGCTGCTGCCTACTACTACTGTGTGTGTGCTACTACTAATAATAATAATAATAATGTTACAACTGCTACCACTACTACTACTATTACTACTACTACTACTACTACTACTACTACTACTACTACGCCGCTGCTATTACCACTGCTGCTGCTGCTGCTGCTGCTGCTGCTGCTACTACTACTACTACTACTACTACTACTGCTAATGCTATTACAACTACAAATACTACTACTGCTACTACGACAACTACTAATAATAATGCTGCCACTACTACTACTACTACTAATACTACTACTAGTAGTACTACTACTACTTCCAACTACTACCTGCTACTTCTACTAAGCTGCTGCTGCTGCTACCACTACTACTTATACCTACTACTACTACTATTACTAATGCTACTGCTGCTGCTGCTGCCATGCTGCTGCTACTGCTACTATTACTGCTGGATGAAACATAAGTAAAAGAGTACTACTGCTGCTGCTGCTGCTACTACTACTACTACTACTACTACTACTACTACTACTACTACTACTACTACTACTGTGTGTGTAATAATAATAATAATAATAATGTAATAATAATAATAATGTGTAATAATAATAATAATAATAATAATAATACTGTACATTTCTATTGTGCATTTATCTACAAGGGTGGGCTCTGGACGCATTACATATTTTAAGAAAAAATATAATATACATACATGTGTTACATATGATACACAATTTGAATTTCATACATCAAGCTATATGATGTGTGCAATTTATGACAAGAAAAACCGACAATGCAAACAAGAAGAAGAAAGTCGTTTAACAGTGAATATTCCACAAACACACACACACACACACACACATACACACAAAACTTCTTCACACACAGAATGAATACAGCCTTAATAAAGAAAGCTTTATAAGCTAGTTAACAAAAATGTGTCTTGATGTTTCTAAAAGTTGACAGTGACTTTGACTTTGTGGGAGGGCATTCCATGGGTCATAATATGCGAAAGATCGTGTACCAGCACTAGTTTTTACTTGTAGGTGTACTAGAGTAGGAGTACTACTACTACTACCCACTACCACTACCACCATCATTATCACTACCACTACCACTACTACTACTACTACTACTACTACTACTACTACTATTACTACAACTACTACAACTACTACTACAACTACAACAACTACAACAACTACAGCTACTACCCCTACTACTACTAAGACTACTACTGATACTTCTACCTCTACTACTACTGCTACTACTACTACTACTACTACTACTACTACTACTACTACTAACACTATAACAACTACTACTACTACTACTATTACTACTACTACTATTACATTGTACTACAATGCTGCTGTTACTAAACCTACAGCAGCTGGATGTAGCTAATTGAAACGCCCCGCCCCCCACCCCCTAACTTCAACAAAGTTTGGATTTCCCCATAATCGATTTCAATAACCCATTTCAAGTACGTGTACAGTCAGGCTATACTCGTATAATATCGGCCTTTTATACACACAGAACTTGGGCCCGCCAAAACCTGACTTTGTAGCCTGATGCGCTTCACCTCCGCCCCTTGATATTTATTATCTCCCCTTCAGCGTTCTTCTCTGATAACAAGAACACGGCCGGGCGCGGGCCATGTCTGCTCAAGTCGACGTCCCATGACTGGACACGAGCAATAAATTTCACCATTGTACCCATGGCAATGTGTAACGTTGACAAGAAACACATTAAGTGACGGTACACAATGCTTCAGAATGTTACGGTTTTGGACCAAAAGCATTGTATTAATATATGTACATGTAATAATATAGATTTAAATAATCAGAACCCAGCTTGAAAAACAGGGTTGTGTGGTGAGGATGTGCATAAATAATTATATAATCTAAAGTGTCGTTGCGTTGAGAGCAGAAGTCGGGGAAGAGAGAGAGAGAGAGAGAGAGAGAGAGAGAGAGAGAGAGAGAGAGAGAGAGAGAGAGAGAGAGAGAGAGAGAGAGAGAGAGAGAACGAGAGAGAGAGAGAGAGAACGAGCGAGAGAGAGAGAGAGAGAGAGAGAGAGAGAGAGATCTTCCTCCCAAAAACAAAATCAGAAACGAAAAGCATCTAAAGAGAAGTGATGAAAGGGTGGGATAAAACAAACAAAACAAATAAACAGACAATATAAAGTGTGAGGGAAAGGGGGGAGCACAAGGCAAACACACACACACACACACACACACACACACACACACAACATAAATGCCAGGTTTGGGTGACTAGAATGTCAAATGGGTAAGAGAGAAAGATCACACTGCCTGATAAAATATAACACAATGGTTAGTTGTCTCGTTTGAGCTGTAATGAAGAACATAATATTAATATTATGCCCGTTAATGCCCCCACTTGACCATAATGATATCACGCATATCAATGATAAAAACCATCTTCTAGCCATGGGGAGGGGAACTCGATAGTCCAGAGGCAAAGTGCCGGCCTCTCAACCAAAAGGTAGTAGGTTTCCGCCCCACCAACGTTTGACAACTATTTCGAGTTTTTCGAGCAAAATCTCCCCCCCGCATTCTTGCTCCAGGTAGGTGGATCGACACCCTAGTCCCATCGGAGACGGACGATATAAAGGAGGCCCCGTGTGCCGATCATGGCACTCTGCACGTTAAAGACCCCTTGACTGTTTACAGGGCAGTCCGGGCACAAATGAAAATCCTACCAAAACCCCCTTTTAGATACTGACTTACATTCTTACATCTAAACACACACACACATACATACACACACACACACACACACACACACACACACACACACACGCTGGTGATAACAACTAGCAGTTACGGTGAGAAACCATAATTGGTGAGTCAAGGAATAATAATACTACAGTGGCGTCAGTGGTCTGGTGGCTAAGTTGCCAAACTTGGGATCATGAAGTCCCTGGTTCGAATCATAGCAATAGAGCAATAGTAGGAGGTTCAACATTGTTGTGTTCCTAGTGTAAGAACAATGTTAACGCGCATTTCTCCCACTCCACCCATGTGCAAAATGAGTACCAAATTAACCAGGTTGGGAGTAAAAACTTGCGACAGTCTAGCGTCCTGTTCAGGAGGTGATTATTATCACCGTCTGTTTCGTTTCACGCTATAGAAATCAGGCAAAAAAATCTCGAGCTCTATGTGCCGTACGGACCGCGAAGGAAGTTTAAGGAAGAAATAATATGTGCAGACAAAATAATACATACACGTATTACTCGTAATATAAAAAGTGTTCCATCCCATCCCTCTCTTCATCGTTACTCATGGTGGAGCAGGAGGAGATACAATGGGATGAGGAGAGAGAATGAGGAGATACAATGGGATGACAGATAGAATAACAGAGGAGACACAATGGGATGAGAGAGAATAACAGAGGAGATACAATGATGACAGATAGAATAACAGAGGAGATACAATGGGATGACAAATGAGGGGATGAGAGAGAGAGGAGATACAATGGGATGAGAGATAGAATAACAGAGGAGATACAATGGGATGATACAATGGGATGACAGATAGAATAACAGAGGAGATACAATGGGATGACAGATAGAATAACAGAGGAGATACAATGGGATGAGAGAGGAGATAATGGGATGAGAGAGAGAGGAGATACAATGGGATGGGAATAACAGAGGAGATACAATGGGATGAGAGAGATAGAATAACAGAGGAGATACAATGGGATGACAGATAGAATAACAGAGGAGACACAATGGGAGAGAGAGAGAATAACAGAGGAGATACAATGGGATGACAGATAGAATAACAGAGGAGATACAATGGGATGACAGATAGAATAACAGAGGAGATACAATGGGATGACAGAGAATAACAGAGAGATATAACAGATGGAGATAACAGAGGAGGGATGACAGATAGAATAACAGAGGAGACACAATGGGATGAGAGAGAGAATAACAGAGGAGATACAATGGGATGACAGATAGAATAACAGAGGAGATACAATGGGATGACAGATAGAATAACAGAGGAGATACAATGGGATGACAGATAGAATAACAGAGGAGATACAATGGGATGACAGATAGAATAACAGTGGAGATACAATGTGATGAGAGAGAAATAACAGAGGAGATACAATATGATGAGAGAGAGAGAATAACAAAAGAGATACAATGTGATGAGGAGAGAGAATAACAGAGGAGACCATAGAACCTACCTACAGCAAGCGTTTGTCGCAGACAAATATAAAAATATACAAAATAATGAGAACCAGGGTCCATCTAGTGCAATGGTTTCTCAACCCTTTTGACCCATCCACCTTTTCACCATAATGTCAGAATGTCACCCCACCACCCCCCCCAATCACCACCACACCTCCCATTCCAAAATTGTCTGCCTAAAGAGGTGCAATCAAAACCATATGCATAATATATAATATTCCCAGGTGGGAATCCCCCCCTGGTTGAGAACCACTTGATCTAGTGAAACAAATTGCGCACGGTGGAAGTGAAACGGCGACGGTTTCACAAAAATATACAAACATAGGGAAATAAAGGAAAATTGAAAGAAAGAAAGAAAGAAAAAAGAAAGAAAGAAAAGAAAGAAAGAAAGAAAGAAAGAAAGAAAGAAAGAAAGACAGACAGAAAATAAGAAAGAGTGAGGAGGAAGGAGGGAGAGAGGGGAGAGAGAGAGAGAGAGAGAGAGAGAGAGAGAGAGAGAGACACACACACACACACACACACAGAAAGTCGGAGACATTTTGATTGTTTCTTTGGAATTTACCTCGTCCACCATAGCGGTAATCCCAGGGTGAATTAAGAGTTAACAGTAAGATGAGGTGGTAAGTGAAGAAGGAAAGGAAAGAATCAGGACCTACTATTAGCGCCCATCAACCGTCCGCGAGACAGAGACAAACAGACAGAGAGACAGAGAAGAGATAGAAAGACAGAAAGACAGAAAGGAAGAAAGAAAGAAAAACGTGCATAATGCAAGATCGCACAGCCGGGGAAATTGGCTTTACGACCATTTCAATAACGTGTAGTGCATATATTATGACGTAATATAATCTCTTCGTGAATTGAGAGAAAACAGCTAAGATGAAAGACAAGCAAAAGATGGAAAGGACAGAAATAGGACCTACCCCCCCCCCCCCCCAACGCACACATTACCGCCCACACGAAGGCTGACATAGCCAGGTAGCTCTATAGTAAGTCAATAAAATCAATAGACCACATGCGTAATAGTATTATTATGACTAGTGTGTTTTACTATGTATGTCAGTCTGCCTGCCTGCCTGTCTGACCGAATGAAAGAAGGCATAAGGTGTGCATTAAATGATGTACATGTATACCGATAGAAGAAAATAACAACACACTATGAGTCCACAAGAATGAAACTCAATTTTTAAGGGAGCGTAGTTAGCTCGGTTGGACGCACGCTTTCTTTTCATGGCGAGGCGATGTGTTCGACGCAGAGGTCGCGGGTTCGATGCCCATGGTGGTCAGGATTTGGTTTGCTGTCTGTTCCTTGTATTTGTCTCGTCTTTGTTTCTATGGGGTTATCATAATATATTATGTCATTACCATCATAAAACTTAGGCGTGCGCATGCGCGGGTGCTTTATTGGTGAAAAGTATCGATATGAGACTGTGACGTATCATATTCGATTATTAATTCACGTGACCTTAATCAGTTTGAGTGATCGAATCCCATAGCAACAATAAAGTTGCTGTTTTACACTTCACTACATAATTTATTATGAACCCATCAGATACGCATATATTATGTATTACTCTGTCTCTCTCTGTCTGTCTGTCTGTGTGTCTGTCTGTCTGTCTGTCTGCCTGTCTGTCTGTCTGTCTGTCTCTTTCTCTCTCTCTCTCTCTCTCTCTCTCTCTCTCTCTCTCTCTCTCTCTCTCTCTCTCTCTCTCTCTCTCTCTCTCTCTCCTTCCTCGCTCACTACTCACTCACTCCCTCCCTCTCTCAATCTATGACCATCTATCTCTACTCCCTACCTCCTTGCCTCTCTCCTTCATCACACCATCAAAAGCGTGTGAAAGCTGCAAGCTCTGTTGAGCAAATGATGGACCGATCGTGTGATGATTAGGACACAGAAGAGGCAACCACTGGATCACTCTCTCAGATCATCATCTTATTTTAGATAAAATCACCATATGCGATGATCTCAGGGTAAATTAAGAGGAAACAGCAAGATAGAAGATAAGGGAAAGAATGAAAATGGAGAAGTAGGACCTACCAGTAGTACGGCCAACCGCTCACTCAACAAGGGATACCTTCTACGACTGAAAGAAGCAAACGATTTGAAACGAACATGGACGAGAGAACTAAAGCACATAGATCTAGCTGCCAACCTATTCAAACCGAAAAAATGACTCTAACCGCGCTACCTACTTCTAACTTGCACAATTCCATAAGACATTGATCTTTTTACTTGAATTAACCCCATTTAAGGTAAATAACAAATACGTTTTCTGATCGCTGGTCTTTCTAATGAAGTGCGGTGGTAGTTTTGCCAACTCGGAGAAAAGTGTCTCTGATCTCTTTGTTAAGTCTTTGCCTCTCTACCTTGAATTTCGTTTGGGGTTTTGACTTTTTTTTTTAGTTACTCATCATGAGCGTACTTTTCGAGATAAATACAGATGTACGTCTCAGTGGGAAAACATACTAAAATTAAATACGGTTTGGGTTTTTTTATACGCAATGGTTAGCAGCTCTATGCTAAAGTATGTAATCAAGCGGAAGATCTAGCATGAGATGGATGCTAGATTATGTAATCAAACGGAAGACCTAGCATGAGATGGATGATAGATTATGTAATCAAGCGGAAGACCTAGCATGAGATGGATGCTAGATTATGTAATCAAGCGGAAGACCTAGCAAATGGAACCATCTAGTACTATTGTAGCGACAATGAAGATAGGGATAATGAAACAGTCGACAATCACTGTATTCATGATAATGATGGTGATCATACTCATAGTGGAAAAAAATGAAGTTACTTCAAGGCTATTACTGCCAATAGAGCCAGCGCTTATCCTGGTTTCTTTGGCGTGAAACGGAACAGATGATAATACAATGTAATCACTTCGTGGACAGGACGCTAGTCTGAAGCGATTTTACTCCCAAGCTGGTGCTTGTACCCATTTGCAACTTGGTCGAGTGGGCAACGGAACAGGTGATAATAATCACCTCCTGCACAGGACGCTAATGTGCTTATACCAATGTTAAGTGTCTTTCCCAAGGAACACAACGTCAGACCAACCTTTGTTAGGATTCGAACTCGCGACCTATGATCCCAAGCCCAGCAGCCTAACAGCTCGGCAACCGACGCCACGATCTTACTCACAGCGGTGCATTAATGCTGCTGCTGATGATGATGACGATGAATACAACGGCATGGACGATAATGGTCGTCATGATCATGATGATGATGATGATGATGATGATGATGATGATGATGATGATGATGCAAAGGCTGGGATATTGATCATAACGGACAAACTCGTGTTGGTAGCGGCAATACAGTATTCCGCCCGAAGCCGTGTTTGGGAATGCTAACACCTAACAGTCTGTCCCTCAAACTCAAAGTCAGCGTGTTGCCATGGGAACAGTCAGTCAGTCAGTCGCGTTGTAACTCCATGTAAATGTGTGCGGATTCACGAAGCACATCTAAGATGCCTTGTCAACTTCCAGAAGAGTCAGTTGGCCAGTTTTCACCTCTTCCCTCTCCCTCTCCCTCTCCTCTCCCTCTCCCTCTCCTCTCCCTCTCTCCTCTCTCTCTCTCTCTCTCTCTCTCTTTCTCTCTCTCTCTCTCTCTCTCTCTCTCTCTCTCTCTCTCTCTCTCTCTCTCTCTCTCTCTCTCTCTCTCTCTCTCTCTCTCTCTCTCTCTCTCTCTCTCTCTCTCTCTCTCTCTCTCTCTCTCTCTCTCTCTCTCTCTCTCTCCTCTCTCTCTCTCTCCCTCCCTCCCTCCCTCCCTCCCTCCCTCCCTCCCTCCCTCCCTCCCTCCCTCCCTCCCTCCCTCCTCTCCTCTCCTCTCTCTCTCTCTCTCTCTCTCTCTCTCTCTCTCTCTCTCTCTCTCTCTCTCTCTCTCTCTCTCTCTCTCTCTCTCTCTCTCTCTCTCTCTCTCTCTCTCTCTCTCTCTCTCTCTCTCTCTCTCACTTACTTCCTAATCTCGACCATAACAGCTATGGGACGGGGGGGTTTGCAGTATCCCAAAAGCAACTCTAAACGGCGTAATGCTACAAATAATAACAACACTTAAGTTAACATTCGGGCAGTGGACAGGTAAGCACCTATACGGGGAGTAGATGATCCCGCCCTCCACGAGTCTCCTGCTGCCTTGCAGGTCGGTATTTGCTGACCAAAGGCTAAGGGAGTTAACCCTGGCAGAAAAAAACCTGCTGCCTTGCAGATCAGTCTTGACTGACCAAGGCTAAGGGAGTTAACCCTGACAGAAAATAACACCCTGCTGCCTTGCATGCTGGTCTTGAATGACTAAAGGCTAAGGGAGTTAACCCTGACAGAAAATAACAAGGCCTGGTAGGGGGCCTCAAGGTGGCAGCCCCACCATTTGCCTAGGGTAAAGTGGGCTAATCCTCTGCTTATCCGAAACCCTAACTGATGCAGAAAAATAAATATAATATAACCGGCTTGACCTTTCAGTGACGAAAATGGAAACGAACACGGACTGTAATTTTGGAACATGGAACGTTAGGGCAATAAACGGAAATGATTTAGAATTAGCTGAAGAAATGGAAAAATTCACAGTAAACATTTTGGCTATTACAGAAACAAAGAAAAAGGACAAGGAATAGAACATGTAGAACCAAATCATATTGTAATCTTCTCAGTAGTAGATGTCAAAGATAGAGCTAGAGCAGGAGTAGGTCTCCTAGTGTATAAAAAGACATTGAAAGCTACTAGAAAGTTGGAAATCTGTAAGCCCACAGCTATTAGAGGTAAATATTAAACCAAAAAGGAAGAGAAATTACATTATTTATAGCTTACAGATCAAATGAAGACGCTACTAAAGAAGAAAAAGATACGTTCGAAAAGATTTACAAATAGGTGCAGAGAATCTTAAACACAAACAGGAACTAATGGTTTAGGAGATTTAAACGCTAGAGTAGACAACAATGTAGAAACACCAGGAGGAGTAATAGGTAAAGAAGGAGAGACAACAACGTCTCCAAATGGAAAAAGATTTATAGATTGTTGCCTAAAGAATAACATGAAAATAGCTAACACCTTTTTTCCTCATAAAGATATCCACAAATATACAAGAGTAAATGAAGACAGACGTGTGAAAAGTCAATCATAGACTACATAATAATCACCTAGTGATTGTCAAAAATGAGAAAATGATTACTGACTAAAGAAAACAAACAGAAAAGGAAAGAGAAGAAAGCTATTAAACTCAAAATAGAGGAACTAAATAAACCAATAATAAAATAGATACACCAATCTAGGATAAAAAAGATGTATCAGTGAAAGGCAGATGGATCTGAATGATAGCACAATAGAAGAAAAGTGGCAATTGTATAAAGAAACAATCATCAGTTGTACTGAAGAGGTCTGTGGTAGAAAACAAAGGAGATGGGAATAGAACAGCATGGTGGAATGAGAATGTCAACACTAAGAGTAAAGAAAAGAAAGATACCTGGAAGAAATACTTGCAAACAAAGAGACCAGAGGGTAAGATGGATTGCGTGAATAAAAGAAATATCGCCAAATAGGAAGTAAGGAAATCAAAATAGGAACAATGGGAAGAGTTTGGACAAAGACTTCAA
>JAXRKP010000749.1:0-5000 GCA_037039925.1 Doris montereyensis | reverse complement strand
AAGTTGCCAGCCTTTTCCATATTTTGTTGAGGAGAGTTCTACGTGTTTATGTCTATTTGAAAATGGGTTTTTTTTCGTTCACAACATATTGTCATGATGAATGGTTTGTTCACCAGACATCGTTGTGTCACCCACGTCCACCAAAAGCGTGAATCTCGGGGTGGGGGGGAGAGGGGTTAGTTCAATTTTTCCTTGGAATTTGTATCCTGTCCATCATTTTTTCATATAATTATTATGCAGTGATCTCAATGTAAAACATTAAGAGGAAACGGCAAGACATGAAAGAATGAAGGGGAAAGAAGTAGGACCTATCTTCACCTCCCGCAAACCACCCACCTCAGTGTTAGAGTAGAAAGGTGCGTGGGCTAACTGTACAGGTGGTATCAGTTTGTTTGTTTGTTTTTTGTTTTTTGTTTTTTTAATTTTTACCCTCATCCACAACACTTTTCTAATCTCCGGGGGTTTTTGGTAAGATTTTTAAAAATTTTAGCCGGACTGCCTTGTAGACAGGAAATGTATCTTTAACGTGCACAGAATGTTTGTGATCTGCACACAGGACTTCCTTTTGTCACCCGTCCTGATAGGACTAGGTGTGTCGATCCACCTACCTGGACGAGGTGCGCGGGGGGTAGATTTTACTCGAAATGAATCGAAAACATTTTTCAACCGTCGGCTGAATTGAACCCAATACCTTTGGGTTGAGATGCCAACACCTTGCCTCTCAATTGCAGTCCCCCAACAGCTGTTACCGTACAGCCCCTGGGACTACCTATTACTGAGATTTCCTAGGTACAGCCTCTTTCGACACTGATGAAGGTAAGTTTTGAACAGTGGGCACGGTGTGTCAACCGTCATTGATTTAGTCAACGGTGTCTCAGTCCCCAGGTAAATACCAGGTCAAAAAAAAAACCATGGGTATTCGGTTTGCACGGCAAGTACTAAGTCTCGGGTTGCCGTACAGTTGAACGTTAGCTTCATTGACCAAGAGTTGTTAACACTTCTAAAAAGTATGTAGCTGGGGAGTTTTATCTTGTGTAGAGTCATCGATAATGCTCAGCTTTAAGTAAATCTGTTCTCCTCTGTCTGTCTGTCTGTCTGTCTCTCTCTCTCCCTCCCTCCCTCCCTCCCTCTCTCTCTCTCTCTCTCTCTCTCTCTCTCTCTCTCTCTCTCTCTCTCTCTCTCTCTCTCTCTCTCTCTCTCTCTCTCTCTCTCTCTCTCAACAGAAAACGATAAAGTGTTGCGAATGAATGGGGTTTTTTTTAGATAAAAGATCAGCACATTCTTGGATGAGAGGGATAGGTTGACCTACTTTCTCTGCCAACACAACCTAGAGGAACACAGCCTAGAGGAACACAATCTTACACTGGGTGCAAAACGCATTTCCCTACATACTTGTGTACGCCCATGAATTAATACAAAATTGTGGCGGCAGTAGCGGTGGTGGTGGTGGTTGCTGTCGTAGAACAAGTGATGGTAGTAGTCGTTCTGTCATCATTATCTCGATCACCATCGCAATTGTCATATTCATTTCCCACCATCACCATCGTCACTATCATGCGGTGACATTAGTAGCAGCAGCCACATTCACAACAGCAGTTGGAGTAGTAGCAGTAGTAGAGGTAGTGGTAGTTGTAATGGTTGTGGTGGTGGTAGTAGTAGTAGTAGTAGTAGTAGTAGTAGTAGTAGCAGCAGCAGCAGCAGCAGTAGCAGCAGCAGCAGCAGTAGTAGCATAGTAGTAGTAGTAGTAGTAGTAGTAGTAGTAGTAGTAGTAGTAGTAGTAGTAGTAGTAGTAGTAGTAGTACTAGTAGTAGTAGTAGTAGTAGTAATAGTAGTAGTAGTAGTAGTCGTAGTAGTAGTAGTAGCAGCAGCAGTAGTAGAAATAGTGGCAGTAGTAGTAGTAGTAGTAGTAGTAGTAGTAGTAGTAGTAGTAGTAGTAGTAGTAGTAGCAGCAGTAGCAGTAGTAGTAGTAGTAGTAGTAGTAGTAGTAGTAGTAGTAGTAGTAGTAGTAGTAGTAGCAGTAGTAGTAGCAGTAGCAGCAGCAGCAGCAGTAGCAACAGTAGTATCATTAATGTTGTCGTTGTATCATCATCAGCAGCAGCAGCAGCATCATGCCCTCACCGTACTATTGTTGTTGTAAACGTGTTGATCAGACCAGAACGTGACACATTTAGTACACGTATTATCATCACACCTAGACGTGGTTGCCATGCCCACTAGTCACCTTGCCTACAACAACAGCTGCCCCCCCCCACCATGATGCAAGTCTTTAACTCGTACTTGGGCTGACATAATGTAACTAGTGTACACGCCAGTCGATAGCGGTTGATTTTATAGCAGAATCTACTTAACCCTTCAAAAACGCTATAACACATGTGTTACACCACAACCCCCAGATTTATATACATGTATCATACAATATTATGTTTAAGCCATCGATGACTAACGAGAAGCACAATGTTATACATTACACCGTTCGGAAGATCTCAATGTTCTCATTAACTGAAAAAAAAACTATCTTAACACACACACACACACACTTACACACACACACACACACACACAGGGACTCACAAATATGTGTATAATTATCTTAGAAGACCAAGCTTTTCATTCAATTCAAGTCAGATTTAAGGGAGGCACTGAGACGGTGAATAAGGGGAGGGAAGTAGGTTTTATTGTAATTCACTCCACTCACCTTGTCCAATGTGTCTCAAGGTGACTAACGAGGAAACAGCAAGATGACAGATAAGAAGAAAAAGTTAAAAGAAAGGAGAAAGACCTACCAACAGCATCCGCCAAGCGCCAATGGGATGTGGGTTCGTCCGTTTGCGCTCCCCCCCGGTGAGCCACAAGGCTTTCATTTAAAACTGTAATGATGATTTGTTTCATTGAACTTCATCATGTCCACCAAATAATAATAGTATGCAGTGGTCCCAGGACGAATGAAGAAGAAACAGCAAGACGACAGACGTGCGGACGATTGACAGCAAAAGGAAGAAGGAAAGAAGTAGGACTTTCCACCACCAGCCCCCAACCGTAGTGACCAAGATGACGTTGATATTGATGATGTTGACAGTAAGAAAACAATTACGTATATACATATCTATATTTTGAAATATGAAAATAGAACGTCAATAATAATAACAACAACAACAACAACAACAATAATAATAATAATAATAATAATAATAATAATAATAATAATAATAATAATAATAATAATAATAATAACAATAATAATAATAATAATAATCAGAATAATAACAGTAATAATAAATATTTCATTTCATCTTCTAGGATTATCCGCTATTTAATCTCCGAATACTTCCATGACCTATTCCTCTTTTTCTACTTCATCCATCACTACATCTTGCTTCTCCTCTGTCTGTCTGTGTGTCTTTCTCTATCTCTGCATCTGTCTCCGCTCCGCTCCATCCCCGTCCCCCTCCCTCCCTCTCCGTCCCTCCTCCCCCTCCCTCACTCTCTTTCTCTCTCTCCTCTCTCTCCTCTCTCTGACCTCCCTCTCTTCTCTCTCTCTCTTCTCTCTCTCTCTCTCTCTCTCTCTCTCTCTCTCTCTCTCTCTCTCTCTCTCTCTCTCTCCCCCACTGTCTGTCTGTCACTCTTTCTCTATCTCTGCATCTCTCTCCGTCTCCATCTCCGTCCCCCTCCCCCTCTGCCCTCTCTTTCTCTCTCTCCTTTCCTCCCTCCCTCCCTCCCTCCCTCTCTCTCTCTCTCTCTCTCTCTCTCTCTCTCTCTCTCTCTCTCTCTCTCTCTCTCTCTCTCTCTCTCTCTCTCTCTCTCTCTCTCTCTCTCTCTCTCTCTCTCTCTCTCTCTCTCTCTCTTTCTCTCTCCCCCTCCAGTGCTTTCTATTGTAGTTTCGCTCATTCAAGGGCTTAAATTTTCAAATCCTGAGAGTCAGAAAGTTGAAAAGAAAATGGAAGCAATTATGAAAAAAATGAGAGAAAAACCCCAACAAAACACCACTTTCCCATTGTAATGTCAAAGCTTGCTTAAACCGAGGGATGCTTATTATAACCAAAGACTGTTACTGTGAACACATTCGCTGACTATACTCCTGGACAAGTCGCGAGACGGAGTCAGTTCATTCTAAAAAACTGCAATCAATCTCTGATTCAATTATTCTGCTACGCCTGAACGATTCTATCGCTCAAACAGCATACACACTTCTCCAAGCTTTTACAAACACACTTATCAGCTTTCCATATTTTTCCTTTTAAATTGCAGTGCACGTAATCTTGCAAAACCACAATTAAAAAAAGATATTTTATCTTGGGTTATCAGATGGGTTGTAACATTAGCATACATCGTGGTTGTCATCAACTATACTTATCATGGGAAACCCATGAGCTCTTGCTCGATTATCTAGACCTTCATGTGTATCTCATTGTACTAGAAACATAGTAGGTATCAGTCTCGCCTTAATAACTATGCCGCACTGTTAACTGGGTTCCAAGATCGAAATACATGTACACAATGTACGGAGTAGATGATCCCGCCCTCTACGAGTCTCCTGTTGCCTTATATGTGAGTCTTGAATGACTAAAGGCTAAGGGAGTTAACCCTGACAGAAAATAACAAGGCCTGGTAGGGGGCCTCAAGGTGGCAGCCCCACCATCTACCTAGGGTACAGTGGGCTAATCCCCTACTTATCCCAAACCATAACTGATTCAGAGAAATAAATGCAATACACCCGGCTTGACCTTTCAATGACGAACGTGGAAACAAACACAGACTATGATTTTTGGAACGTGGAAACAAACACAGACTATGAATTTTGGAACACGGAACGTTAGGGCAATAAATGGAAAAGAGTTAGAATTAGTTGAAGAAATGGAAAAATTCAAAGTAGACAATTTACTCATTACAGAAACAAAGAAAAAAGGACAAGGAATAGAAAATGTAGGACCAAATACTACTTTATTCTTCTCAGGAGCAGATGTCAAAGATAAAGCTAGAGCAGGAATAGGCCTCCTAGTGCA
>JAXRKP010000748.1:210000-226620 GCA_037039925.1 Doris montereyensis | reverse complement strand
CTGTCTGTCTGTCTCTTTCTCTGTCTGTCTGTCTCTTTCTCTCTGTCTGTCTGTCCGGCTGTCTGCCTGTCTGTCTGTCTGTCTGTCTGTCTGTCTGGTCTCTCTCTCCTCTTTTGCAATATGTGTATGTGTATATGGAAGAGAATCGGACCAGGAGATGGCGTTAAAGATGAAGACTTTACGTAATTTGTTATGATCAAGTTACTGTGTCTTGTAAGAAGATATTTATCGTCGTCCGAGGCTGAGCAAAAGTATTTCGTATGACACAAAGGGAGTTAATCATGTTGTTTATGCATGGTTGTATATAATGATATAGCAACTAACACGAGTTGCCGTCCCTGTATCTCAACTCGCCATTCTCTCTCAGTCTTTCTGTCTGTGTTTGTCTGTCTGTCTGTCTGTGTGTGTGTTATTTTTCTTTCTCTTTTTGTGTGTCTGTCTGTCTGTGTGCCTGTTTGGCTTGTCTGTCCTCTGTTTTCTGTCTCTGTCTGTCAGTTTGTCCGTTTTTCTGTCTGTCTGTCCGTCTTGCTTCGGTCTGTCTGTCTGTCTCTCATTCTCCCAGTGTCTCTTTCTCTCTCTCTCTCTCTCTGAGTTCATGATAATATTTGTCTTATTTCCGCTTCTTTCTTGAGGTCATAACGATATTGCCCTTTACGTCAGTATAGGACGATCCTGTACACGTTTGCTATTCACTGCTACGCCTGGGATAATCTTATCCTGAGAAAAGTATGGATGCCCGGTCATACGCCCCCCCCCTCCCCCCCCGATCTTTACCTCTTCTACATTAATAAGGCTTTGGTAATAAATTCAATTCTCCCTGAGTGGGGTTTCCAACTGGTCAATACGGTTGTATAATTATTTATTAATAAGCCTTTGGTAGCAAATTCAATTTTCACTGAGTGGGTTTCCAAACTGGTCAATACGGTTGTATAATTATTTATTAATAAGCCTTTGGTAGCAAATTCAATTTTCACTGAGTGGGTTTCCAACTGGTCAATACGGTTGTAGATTTATTTCTTAATAAGCCTTTGGTAGCAAATTCAATTTTCACTGAGTGGGTTTCCAACCTGGTCAATACGGTTGTAGATTTTATTTCTTAATAAGCCTTTGGTAGCAAATTCAATTTGCCCTGAGTGGGTTTCCAGCCACCAAGGTTTTCTGTTACATGCGCAAAGGCACATATGACCTCCTAGGTTATTGTCCGTCTCCGATAGGCCTAAGAGCTAATTTTCTCCTGCCACAGGGTAAGGGAGCAAAAGGAATCCCCCTCCCCCCTCCCCGCCCTTCCGTATAAATTGAAACTTGCAAAGATAGCAAGAGCACACTGAGATGAAAAAAACCCCCAACAACAAAACATTGATGTGGGAAAAATATGTTTGCATAAAAAGAATTAAAAAAGCCCATCAATCGTTATCAATGTTGGATAAAACGGTGTTTTTATTTACACAATGGTGATATTAGAGGGGAAGTATAGATATAACTTGCATGTACATATTATATTAAATTATGCAAAGGTGTGTACAAAACATTACAAACAGACAAGGAAGTCATTGAAGAAAAAAACGATAACCTGTTTGAAAAGAGAAGAAAACATCAAACAACAAACATAACTACTTGATAACTTGCAAGGAAGTAATTGTACGAAAAAAAACGATATACCTGTTTGAAAAGAAAAACAAAACAACAACAACAACAACATAACTACTTGATAACTTGCAAGGGAAATAATTGAAGAAAAAAACGATAACCTGTTTGAAAAGAAAAAAAACAAAACAACAACATACACATAACTACTTGATAACTTGCTTTAGGATTCTTAAATCCGTGATATCCATATTTATTATCATCAATGATTAACGCAAACGGGTGTTATTTATATGTCATCACCAAAGAAATGAGGTAAATGAAGTATTACAATTGATTTACAATATTCAATAGTTAATATTACGGTAAAAGGAAATTATTCATTTAATTTCTCACTACAAGGCAAGCTTGTAGCTATGAACATCTGTAATGAATCAGATTTAAATAGGAAAAGAAGATTGTACTGAAGTTCTATTGAAAAAAAAAAGATATTTTTCAAGGAGAAATTCGGAAATCAGTGCAAACAAAACCATGGCCTGTTATGTCACTGATCTTGGTCCAAATTACAAAGGACGACTAGTCATCATACAGCCAATAAAACTGAACAAAGACTGTTAAAAAGATGCCAAGCAACAACCTCCTGCGGCATTCCAAGACATAGACAAATCAAGAAATGGCTGCAAATTGACGCCAATAGAATGTTTGCGATGCAGGAGGCATATCGAAAGACACTAAGCTGGATATAAACACGCAAGAAATTAATAGAATGCCATCACGACATACGATACCGTCTCGTCAGCTGGCTTATTGAACTAGTGTTTGAAGGATAAACAGTTTCATGATTTCTTTTTCCTTTGCCACTCGAATTGCAACCACGTCGCCACAAGACCAGTAGTACTCGTAACAATCTAGTTGACTGGCAATCTACTTGACTGTCAATCTACTTGACTGGCAATCTACTTGACTGGCAATCTACTTGACTGGATATCTACTTGACTGGCAATCTACTTGACTGGATATCTATGACTGGTAATCTAGTTGACTGGCAGGCAATCTGAGTTGACTGGCAATCTACTTGACTGGCAATCTGGTTTGGCTGGCAATCTGGTTGGCAAGCAATCTAATTCACTGGCGATCTGGTTGGCTGGCAATCTGGTTGGCTGGCAATCTGGTTGACTGGCAATGTGGTTGGCTGTTAATCTAGTTGACGGCAATCTGGTTGGCTATTGCAATCTAGTTGACTTGTAATCTGGTTGGCTGGCAATCTAGTTGACTGGCAATCTGGTTGGCTGGCAATCTAGTTGACTGGCAATCTGGTTGGCTAACAATCTGGTTGGCTGGCAATCTGGTCAGCAAGCAATCTGGTTGACTGGCAATCTGGTTTGGCTGGCAATCTAGTTGGCTGTCCAATCTAGTTGACTGTCAATCTAGTTGACTGGCAATCTGGTTGGCTGGCAATCTGGTTGGCGCAAGTATTCTGGTTGGTTGGCAATCTGGTTGGCAAGCAATCTGGTTGGCTAGCCACCTGAGTGGCTGACAATTTGGTTTTCCAACTATTGTGTTCCACGATGTTTGCTAAGAACGCCTAATAACCATGAGATGTGCTTTGCCGCTACCTGTCCTGGCCGCCTGCCTATTATAGCCGCTGCTTATCGCTGGCCGCTGCCTATCATGGCCGTTGAAGTAATGTCTCCATTACCTCCCCATTTTTACAACATCTCGTTGAGAAAAATAAATGCCGATAAAAATGGGCCATTCACTGGATGAAGCGTAAATTGGGCATATTTAGATCGTTTACAAAGACAACAATTAGAACCGCAAAACTGTGATATGAAAATTTGTTTTGATGAATATAAAAAACCAGATGTGAATACATGGATAAACAAAAAAAGGCATATAATATGTTTAATTGTAATATTTTACATTAAATAAATAATATGTGTTTCTTTGTATGTAGATTAACAATTATAGAGAAAACGCGTTAAATCAATGGGGTTTTCGTTGTTGTTTTGTTTGTTGGTACTATTATATTCGTAGTTTTGTCGGGGTTTTTTTTGTTTGCAATATACAAAGTGAAAAAATCTATCAAGCAAACTAAATATGTCTTGGGATGAATATTATTGTAATGTTTAAGCGCAATGCAAAATTTGAGATAAGAAGAAATATTATTATATACAAAAATTAATGCTGCACACATCAAAAAATGCAGATCCACAAAAGTGCGGATCAAAAATGTAGATCCTCAATACGGATCAAAAAAGCAGATCAGCAGTACGGATCAAAAATGCAGATCCCCAATACGGATCAGAAATGCAGATCCCCAATACGGATAAAAAATGCAGATCCCCAATACGGATCAGAAATGCAGATCCCAATACGGATCGAAATGGCAGATCTCCAGTACGGATCAGAAATACAGATCTCCAGTACGGATCAGAAATACAGATCTCCAGTACGGATCAAAAATACAGATCTCAGTACGGATCAAAAATGCAGATCTCCAGTACGGATCGGAAATACAGATCACCAGTACGGATCAGAAATACAGATCTCCAGTACGGATCAAAAATGCAGATCTACAGTACGGATCAAAAATGCAGATCTCCAGTACGGATCAAAAATCAAAATCAAAATGCAGATCTCCAGTACGGATCAAAAATCTCCAGATCACGGGATCAAAATCAGATCTCCAGTACGGATCAAAAATGCAGATCTCCAGTACGAATCAAAAAAAAATGCAGATCTCCAGTACGGATCAGAAATACGGATCTCCAGTAAAAAATACAGATCTCCAGTACGGATCAAAATGCAGATCTCAGTATGGATCAAAATGCAGATCTCCAGTACGGATCAAAAATGCAGATCTCAGTACGGTTCAAAAATGCAGATCTCAGTACGGATCAAAAATGCAAATCAGCAGTACGGATCAAAAATGCAGATCTCCAGTACGGATCAAAAATGCAGATCTCCCAGTACGGATCAGAAAAACAGATCCAGTACGGAGTACAGATCAGTACGGATCAAATGCAGATCACCAGTACGGATCAAAAATGCAGATCTCCAGATCAAAAATGCAGATCTCAGTACGGATCAAAAAACCAGTACGGATCAAAAATGCAGATCTCCAATACGGATCAAAATGCAGATCTCCAGTACGGATCACGCAGATCCCTAATACGGATAAAATGCAGATCACCAGTACGGATCAGAAATGCAGATCCCCAATACGGATCAGAAATGCAGATCCCCAAATAAAAAATGCAGATCACCAGTACGGATAAAAAATGCAGATCTCCAATACGGATCCAGAAATGCAGATCCCGTATCAAAATGCACGGACGGATCAGAAATGCAGATCCCCAATACGGATCAGAAATGCAGATCCCCAATACGGATCAGAAATGCAGATCTCAATACGGATCAGAAATGCAGATCCCCAATACGGATCAAGATCCCCAATGGATCAGATCCCCCCAGTACGTATCAGAAATGCATATCACCAGTACTGATCAGAAATGCAGATCTCCAGTACGGATCAGAAATGCAGATCTCGAGTACTGATCACTGTGCCTATATACCAAACTCTATATATTGTACCATCAGATTTAGAATTCACGGATGTTAATTGATGTATTACATAAGTTACCAAATATTTATGATTATATATATATTTTTTTAAATTTCATCTAATATTTATTGAGTTAAATAATTATTTTATTGGCTTGTTCATTTCTTTATATATCTGTTTATTCATTCATACATTTGTCTATTCACTCACATATTTTATATATTTATTTATTTATCTATTTATTTATTTATTTATTTATTTATTTATTTATTTATTTATTTATTTATTTATTTATTCATTCATGCACCCATCTATTTATTGTGATTTCGATAACGGATTTGCTACAACAACAAAATTTGGTTAAGTACTTTTTGGTTTCATAATAACTTACAGACATAGTCACACAATTTTAGATCGATACTTTATCACTAATGACTACGTTGGTATTCAATGCCCTTATAATCACGCTAACATTCAGTCGTTCTTCTTTTCATGAGACACTGGTATCTGTTACTAAATAAATGTGTAATAGTTGTATTATAATCATTCTTATTTGTCAATATTACAATAATAGCTTTTTTTCTCTCTCTGTAGTGTTACATCGGTATTTGACAAGAGTTTCAATTTTCCTTAACTGATCATTTACGACATGCACTCGTTGCCTACGAATGATTGACACCATGACTATCATTGACACAACAAAAAAAGAAACGTAAGCAGCAGAAGACGACAAAGTGACCCCTGACCCTCCATTAAGCCTCGCGAAATTGGAATCAGAAATCTGAATTTCGACACAGCACGGATAGACGATCTCGGTTGCCAAAGTACATTCCCCTGGAAGAAGAGTACATTCCTGTTGTCTGCGTATGCCCACAATGACGTCATGACAAACACTGCTGTCGTTCTCCATCTTGATGGCAGTCATTTCACACTGGATCTGATCGAAGCGAAGTCTTGGAAAGAAAGAAAGAAAGAAAAAAAATATTAAAGAATTATATGACAGGTTTTGATGGCAACTAAAATAATTGAATTAATTTTTTCAAACATAAGATAATCTATTGTGCATTTGCCAGCATGTCTGTAGCTTCCATTATCCACTCACTGAGCAACACAGCAAGGCAAGCAGTGAGGCAAGGGACACGTTGAAAGTGACGAATAGGGATATTGAATAAACTATTTGATTTAAGTAAGAACAAATACGAGACAAATACAAAACATGGACAGAAAAAAAAAAAAGAAATCTTTGAGCACCAGGAAGAATGGAACATGTGACCTCCGCGTTGGCATCCATCGCCTCGCCATGGAAGGAAAAAAAGCGCACTACCACCCAATTCAGCTCACTACGTTGCTTTCATGACGAGGCGATGGGTGCTGGCGCGCCGAGATCTCGGGTTCGATTCCATCTGATGTCTAAAAGACTGTTTTCTGTCTTTTCTTTGTTGTATTTCTTTCTTTCTTTGTTTATACAGGGATTCGATATTTATTTTAATGTAGTCATCCCGCTTTTAGCGACAACATTTTATTTTCCTCTAAGGTGGACAGGCGGAATTCACCTAACACTAACAAAAAAAACACAAACATAAAGAGCATATCATGTTGTCTTTTTCTCAACTGCACCTCCATTCTATCAAATCTTTACCCCAACGGAAACTTGAAATGGATCTATTTCATGTCTTTGTTTGTCTCTTCAAAAAAAGACCCGCTACGCCTCTCACTCTTCTTCGTTTTACTCACTCTACCGTATAGAGAACGTAGATGCAGTAACATCATTCGCGCTCTCTATGGCTTGGCTGGTCCGGTGGTGAAGAAATCATTGGGATCGCAACCTGGGTTCAATGCTGGATGCGACGTTACGTTCGTTAACATTACATTTTCGCTGTCCATCAGTGTAAGATGTGTAACCAGCAGCACCAGTATTTAGCAAAAGTTTTTGAAAAAACAAACCTACGCCAAAACTAATGTCCCTGTCCAGGAATTCATACATTGTCAACCGTTCCGCTTTATGCAATAGATATCGAAATAAGCTCAGTTCTGTTAATAGGCTGTAACGACCCTGAAGGAATCTGAATCTTTTCTCCCCTGTCTTAAAATTTAATGCACTTCCAAATCAATGGCGGTTCAATGATTTAATCATAATAATATTGTACCAATCAAACGCATTCTCTGTTCAATATGTCATAGCGTATTGAAATGACAGGGGACTCCGTAGTACAGGGCGAGGTGTTGGCTTCTCAACAAAGATAAATTGGGTTCCGAGCCCCGCCAAGAAGAGCCAAAAATTTTCTCGTATTTTTTCGAGCAAAATAATCACCTCCCCGACAGGACCCTGCTCTGACCCCCTCCTCCTGGTCTAGCTAGGTGGATCGACAAGTCTCATCGGAAACAGATATTAAAGGAGGATCCCGTGTGCAAAAACAACACTTTGTGCACATTAAATATCCCTTGGCTCTTTGCAGGGCGGTCAATGCAAAATTCAAAATCCTACCAAAAAAATTCATGACACCTTAGTTGTCGATGTGGGTAAATAAAGTCAAAAAATAAATTGGGAAATCAATGATTTACAAAGCCACAAAAAGCAACAATACCTGCACAGATCGTCTTTGAAGATCGCCTCCGTTATATTTTATGTCTTCCAACTGTGATTCCAAAATGGCTAACATTCTTAACTCGATGGTGTTTCGGCATGATGACCGACACAGTTGGCTCCCGGAAGCAGCAGTGGCGTCAATATACACTGAAATGATACAGTGGCCTAACATTTCCTTTCTTTAAATTCTACATGATAATTATGGTCAAGTTTTACACAGTTTCATTTCAAATCCGTCATCAGTTATATAAATTATAAACTTGTTGTAAAGCCAGCACGGAAGGAAAAACACAGTCACAAACGTGTGATAGGAATAAAAAGTAGAGTATTATATATTATTATATTATATACAAACACAATCAACACACTTTATGAAAGGCTGGATTGGGATACAAGCACATACATAGCGTGCATATCATTTTTAGTACTACATATATATATATATCAAAACAAACAAGAAGTCCAAGAAGAATCCTGAGACTAAGATGGGTTTTGGCTGGCAGTAGACTTAATTTGCTTGAGTGAATAAATAGTCAGATGTTATAACCAACAGTCCCACGTTGAAGTAAGGGACCAAACCGTAGGAAGAGTTTCCTCAGAAAAGAGATCCTGAGAAGAAGAAGAAGAAGAGAAGAAGATGAGGGTTAAGAAGAAGAAGATGAGAAGAACTTGAAGAAGAAAAGAAGAAGAAGAATAAAGAAGTAGAAGTGTGCTGCCCAAGCACCACTAAAAAAAAGATGCCCAAAAAGAAGAAGAAGAAGAAGAAGAAGAAGAAGAAGAAGACCATATGAAGATTATAGAAGTTAAGAAAAGAAAACAGCAAGACAGAAGAAGAAGAAGAAGAAGAAGAAGAAGAAGAAGAAGAAGAAGTAGAAGAAGAAGTAGAGGAGGAAGAAGAAGCCTAGAATGTGACCATACAATTCAATGACATCATCAGTTTTTTTTCTATCATTGTCCATCTGTATGGTTAACACAATATGTTGTAGGTTTCACCGAGTGCATTTATGTCAGACTGGACGTTTTAATCAAAAATGGGGAGTCGTTGCAATTCAGGGCAGCCGTCTTCGCTATGCACTGAATTATCTCTGAAGCCTCTGATAAGAGACAACAGATTAACTCTTATTTGTCAACTAAATACAATGATGAAATGTGTACACAAAATGTTGAAGCAAGAGTTCCATTGACTCTCCAATTGATTCATGATAGTAATGATAATAATAATAATACTGATAATATTAATAAACATGATAATAATAATAATGATGATAATAACAATAATAATAAATATAATAGTCATGATAATCAAATAATAATAATAATAATAATAATAATAATAATTATAATAATAATAATAATAAGAATGAATAATAAAATAACAATGAATAATAATGATAACAATAATGATAATAATAATAATAATAATAATAATAATAATAATAATAATAATAATAATAACAATAATAATAATAATAATAAAATTAATAATATAATAATAATAATATAATAATAATAATAATAATAATATTAATAATAATGATAATAATAATAATAATAATAATAATAATAATAATAATAATGATTTATAATAATAATAATAATAATAATAATAATGATAATAATAATAATAATAATAATAATACCATGATAATAATAATAATAATAATAATAATAATAATAATAATAATAATAATAATAATAATAATAATAATAATAATAATACTAATAATAATAATAATAAGAATATAATTTCTGAGCAGTTTTTCGAGGAACAGGTGAAGTCTATGACAATAAAAACCTAAAATTATGTTTAACTGAGAATTCAAGGACCAAGAATAAAGGAAAGAGAGCAAAGTCCATGAATGTTATGACTCCCTCGGACATATTTGGAGAATTATAGACGATCAAATCATTCAAAGGAATATATAAATATTTATGTACCATGTATATAGATTGGGCTTATTCTATATATATTTTTTTTATATATATATATTTATATATATGTGTTAATATATATCTTTGGTTTTTTCTTTATCAGCTCCGTTCTACCTTCCGGTGTATGGGTTTTTTAGATGCCCAAATGATCTTTCTCCAGGCTGCCCTGTCCTGATATTATCTGTTTCTTCCGTGAAAGTTAAATTTCTTTGTTTTAATACCTCTTTTATATCTTCTTCCCAATTTTTCGAGGTCTGCCTTTTGGTATTTTACCTTGAGTTTTAGCACTGTATACTGATTTAACTATTCTATTATCCTTCCTTCTGTTAACATGCCCAAACCATCTTGGTTTCATTTCTATCTTCGTTTTAATGCTATCTGCTTTGGTTTGATCTCCTATTGTTGTGTTTCTGATTTTGTCTCTTTTAGTTTTCCCAACTTCTCTTCTTAGATATTTCATTTCATACTGCCTGTACTCTACTGTATTCCTACTGTCTAGGTCCAGGTTTCATTGCCATAGATGAGAGTAGGACAATAAACTCTGTTGTATATTGCCATTTTGGTTTTTGTTGACAATCTTTGTTTACTTACAAATACCTTTCCTAGATGGTTATATATTGCACTTGCTTTTTGGATTCTCTGGCTAATTTCTTCTCTTAGTTTTCCTTCTGAGCTAATCGTACTTCTGAAGTAATTGTAGCTTTCAACTTGTTCTGAATTCTCCCTGCCCAATTTAAGATTTTGTGTTTTAGCTCCCTAGTTACTAGCATTGTTTTGGTTTTCTTTGCATTTACTCTCATTTCTCTTTATTTAATTCCATTATTCATCATGTTGATATTCGACTAGAGATGCCTTTCTGATTTTCCAAACAGAACTAAATCCTTCCAAATGAAAAGCATTGATACATTTACTGGTTTGAACTTCACTACCTACATTCATTTTCTTCATTTTTGAGGATGGCTTTGCGACTGAATCCATAAATGTATAAGCAAATGAGGGCTTAGGATCACAACCCTGTCTTACTCCAATATCTACATCAAGTTCTTCAGATACGTTTCAGCTACTCTCACTGCATGTTGGATTATTGTAAAAACGTTTAATGGCTTCTATTAATTTAACTCTATGTTGTGTTCTTTTTAAGGAATGCCTGGTTCGTCTCTCTTCACAGTGTCCCCATCCCCTTTCCTAAGTCAATAAAACACAGGTGTGAGTCAATGTTTCTCTCAAAGGAATTTTCTATTATTTGTGTAATTATGTAAATATGTGTCTTGTACATTTCTTCCTGGTCTAAATCAACACAGTTTTCTTCAATCTGATCCTCTACTCTTTTCTTTAGTCTCATTTCCGATCCTGGCATACATTTTTTCCTGGTATGTAATAGTGATATCCCTCTATAGTTTGAGCATTCGATAGTTGAACCTTTCTTGTGTGTGTGTGTATATATATATATATATATATATATATATATATATATATATATATATATATATATATATATATATATATATATATATATATATATATATATATATATATATATATATATATATATATATATATATATATATATATATATATATATATATATATATACACACACACATATATATATATATATATAACATTCATTAGGAGACAAGAATAGGAAATGAAGGCCAAAGAGAGTATGGATTGACATCACAGACTGGCACAAGGGCAAGGGACAGGCATGAATAGAGTCGTAACAAAAGGATAATTACCGACACCAACGACAGGAGACTAAACATGGAAATTAAGTCAATTCAAGTCAGTAATCCATGAAAATATGGATGACTGTTTAATAGGAATAGGAACAAAACTTGCATGTTTGGGAGGGGGGTGCTCAGGATGTATTGTATCTATTCAGATGAAAGAACGTGTTGATGATAGAGATTAGGCGCCTTCGAGTATGATCTGTTGCCTGCTTCCCTCAGCCCCGTTTGCCTGCATGTATTTTCTTATGTCATCATGGCATCTTGTTGCTAATCATCTTGGTTTTAAATTTGAATTTCTCGGTTGCCATTTTGTACTCTTTATGTCAATCTATTGTCTTTAAATATTGTCCATGTTATGTCCAGCCCATTTTCCATGTTTGTCCTGAATGAGTTCCTAAGGACGTCAGGTACCACTGTTATTTTTCTCATCTCAATATCGGCTCTCTGGCATTTAGATAAGAAAGAAAGTTTGAAAGAAAACAGTACAAAGCAACAACAACAACAACAACAACAACAACAATAACAACAACAACAACAACAACAACACCATCAACAGACGTTTCAACTTACTCACAAAGCCTTTCTATCTCCGTCTTATTCGTTCCCAATATGGCGTCTCGTCGCTGCGTAACGTTAAACAGCAAAAGCCTGATCCAAAGTTGAAGTCAGCGTAGCATTTGGTCCAGCGTTTGGCGGAAAGTTGCACGACAAGCTGGAAGATATCAGGCAAGACGTGCGTCAAAGTTTGCTGTTTGTTTGTTTGTTTGTTTGTTTCGTGAAATCCACCCTTCTCCTCTTCCGATCCAGATGATGTGATCTCAGGGAAGTTTAAGGAGGGAAACAGCAAGAGGAAAGATAAGTAAAAAAGAAGAAAAGTTAAGTAAAAGAGAAGAAACGATAAGTAAAGAGAAAAGGTAAGCAAAGAGAGAAACGATAAGTAAAAGAGAGAAAAGATGAGTAAAGAGAGAAAAGGTAAGTTAAAGAGAAAAAAGATAAGTAAAAGAGAAAAAAGATAAGTAAAGAGAGAAAAGATAAATAAGAGAAAAAAAGGTAAGTAAAAGAGAAAAGATAAGTAAATGATAAGCAAAGAGAAAAAAGGAAAGTAAAAGAAAAATAGATAAGTAAAGAGCGAAAAAGTAAAAAAGGAGAAAGATAAGTAAAAAGAGAAAAAGAAAAAAATAGGACCCACCAGCTGCGCCTGTAACCACCGTGAGTTAGTACAAGAAGAGGTGTAATTGACGCCGTCTTATACTCCTCCTACATCTAGGGGCTAAGTTCACGCTAAGGCTAAAAGTTCACGCTGGGCTAAGTTCCACGCTAGGGCTAAGTTCTTGCACGCTAAGGCTAATTCCACGCTAAGGCTAAGTTCACACGCTAAGGCTAAGTTCACGCTAAGGCTAAGTTCACGCTAAGGCTTAGTTCACGTTAAAGGCTAAGTTCACGCTAAGGCTAAGTTCACGCTAAGGCTAAGTTCACGCTAAACCCGGCAAATTGCCGTCAGCCAGCTGCCATCAGCAACTTGGCTGCCATGCAGTGTTTACGGTAAAACCGACAGTTGCTGTCCGGAAAATTGGTACCGCACTTTGGAGGAAAAACATGGCGCTTTCCAGGAGGAAGAAACAAATATTGCTGTGGTGGATTTTACAAAACCGATTATTGAAACGGAATTCTCCGAAAATATGATTTCACCCAATTCACCGCAGTCGTAGCGTACGAATAGAATACCATCAATTAATTCTGCAAGTGATGGGCGATGCCCAGAAATGTGTAGATTACATACGGATGCGACCAGAGACTTTTTCGGTGCAATGGACGGAAAGCATATTCACCTAAAAGTGCCATTTAAATTCCAGGTCGAAATACTACAATTACAAAGGATATCACTCCATTGTTTTGATGGCAATCGTAGATGCAAAAGGAAGATTTCTTGTGGTCAGATGGAGGTGCTTAGAATAGCCGCAGCGACGATGAAGAGTATCCTGCAAGAATCAAACTTCAGCTATTGTTGTCAAAACCTGCAAAGATCCCAAACACTAACCTGCTGCAGAGATCTCAAACACTAACATTGACCTACCCTTTGCATTTGTGGGAGATGAAGCTTTCCCTCTACTCCAAAACATCATGAGACCATTCCCAAGACGCAATTTGACTTATGAAAAGCGCATTTTCAATACAGACTTTCATACAGACTCCGGAGACAAGTGGAATGCACTTTTGGGGTGGCTTCTAGCATGTGACGCGTTTTGTGGAAGCCAATAGACTTGAAATTGACAGTGTGAGAATCGTCTGTGTAACAACTTTGACATTGTGGAAGCTGTCTGATGTAGAAGCACTGCAACTTCAAATTGACAGAACTGCCGGCAAACAATGCAAGAAACAAGCTGTCATGCAACGTCGGGAGAGATACTTTGATGGCGTATTTCACACCACAATCTGGGAGTCTGTCTTGGCAGAATGACATGATCTGAAACTGGTGTAATGGTGGACACTAAATATGTGACATATCAGCCAAACATGACAATCATGATACATTATCACAAAGATGTTATGTTTACAATGTGCCACTCGTCTGACTCATTCTGGTGCACACACACACACACACACACACACACACACACACACACCGCACACACGCACATACACATACACTCACACAATTATTGACTAAGTACATAAATGGTTAATTGCTATGTTTTGTTGTTTGTTTGTTTGTTTTGTTTTGTTTTTTTTTTGTGTGGATTTTTGTGTTTTTCATTATTTTGTTGTTGTTTGTTGTTGTTGATTAAAGAGTTGGGGGATAGAAGAAGTTCGACCTTTGTCAACCTGTCTTTTCTTAATTTTTTATTTGTATCATTTTATATTTAGATCTATATATGGAAACAGTGGAAACCGGTTGTAACAGGACCGGTTATAACAGGGCTTTTTCCAATCCCCGTTTTCTTTCTCTTAGTGTCTCTATTAAATCTTATCGGCAATAACAGGGAGACAAGAGGGCTCAATCGGTTACAGTAGGGATTTTGCTTTGGTCCCGTCATCCCTGTTATATCAGGTTTCCACTGTAAAGAATTTATAAAATCATTTGAGTTGGATAATTGCATATTATATAATTATCATAGACAGATCTAGTCTAATATATAATAGATTTTTTAAGACCATTCTCCAAACCAAACAAACACAAAAACAACAAACCGGACTGTACTGTATATCTACAACTACGACTCTGTATGTTGTCATTGTGAAGTTATGTGTGTGTATGTCATTTTATTCAATAAAAAATGAAGTTAAATGTGAATTTACCATCAGCATCGACTTCTTTGGAAATGCCTTCCCAAGTGGTACGTATGACATCACGGTTGTGATGGGTTTTGTCCTCTTTGTCGTAGATAACCGATTTCTTTTGGACAGCTATGATAAGCTTCTCTTCGTCCATTTTGGAGGGAATTAACTGCGAATCAAGGGCATTCGCTCTGTTGGTATGGTGGAAAATTACTTCCCTTGGACCATCCAGCCGTTTGTTTTGTGTGCACACGACAAAACAAACTGCTGGCCGACGTCAACTGGCGTGTGATGACGGCAGCCTGAATATAATATATCACCAGCTTTCATGGCGGGAAAAGAAGGTAAGGGCGTGACGACAGATTACAGCCGGCTGCTGACGTCTGCTGCCAGCAACTAGCTGGGCTTAGCGTGAACGTAGCCTAAGCCATCTTACTATATGACTATATGGAGTCTCAGCCCTACATCAATATACATTGTAGACTGTTTTCTTAAGTTCATCTATATGAATAATGACATACATTAGAAGAAAATAAAACATTTTGGGCTACTCGTTATTATCAGTATCATTCCCCCTCTCCGCCACCCCCCCATCTCGAGTGTCACTTTTATATGATCAATATTATAATTGTGTTTTCTTTCTATGTTCATTAATAATAGTAGATCTAGAATCTATTAATAATCATAGTAATAATAATAATAATAATAATAATAATCATAATAATGATAATAATAATAATAATAATAATAATAATATAATAATCATAATAATATTAATCATCATAATAATAAATAATAATAATAATAATCATAATAATGATAAATAATCATAATAATAATAATAATAATAATAATAATAATGATAATAATAATAATAATAACAATACTACTACTGCTACTACTACTACTACTACTACTACTACTACTACTACTACTACTACTACTGCTACTACTACTGCTACTACTGCTACTCCTACTACTACTACTACTACTACTACTACTACTACTACTACTACTACTACTACTACCACTACTACTACTACTACTGCTACTACTACTACTACTACTACTACTACTACTACTACTGCTACACTAATAATAATAATAATAATAAATGAGAAGTTCTTATATAACGCCCCAACCCGATATATATATATATCAAGCTCAAAACACTCAAACGTGGATAAACATTATAAATCAAGGCATATACATATATAATGTACACATACTAACACAATATATACGTTAGACATGAGAAGAATATTTCAAAGCATAGGATGGTAATACAAAAGACAGTAGACATCATTGAACTATATTTATGTCAGCGGTGAGGTTTTATAGCTGTGTGGGAAACAGGTGGGTTTCTGAACTTTGTCTTAAACGTCTCAGTTACCCACTGAGTTTTCCATGCGCTCTGAACCCACTTAACCGCGACGTTATTATTCATCATATATTTTTCGCATTTTGACCCAATTCTTCCTTTTTACACATCATTCATGTAACTTCCCCGTCTTCGTTTTTCACATCATCTATGCAATTTCCCGTCTTCGTTTTTCCATCATCTGTAATCTGCAAATTTCACCGTCTTCCTTTTCCACATCATTCATGCAACTTTTCCGTCTTCCTTTTTCACATCATTCATGTAACTTCTCCGTCTTCTTTTTCCACATTTATTCATGTAACTTCTCCGTCTTCCTTTTTACACATCATTCATGTAACTTCCCCGTCTTCCTTTTTACATCATTCATGTAACTTCTCCCTTTTTACACATCATTCATGTAACTTCTCCGTCTTCCTTTTTACACATCATTCATTTCATCCGTAACTTCTCCGTCTTCCAGCCTTTTACACATCATTCATGTAACTTCCCGTCTTCCTTTTTCACACATCATCCATGTAACTTCCCGTCTTCTTTTTACACATCATTCATGTAACTTGCC
>JAXRKP010000748.1:170000-200000 GCA_037039925.1 Doris montereyensis | reverse complement strand
TACATTCAACCTTTCAACTGAGCCTATCAGTGCGCATACATTTACATTCAACCCTTCAACTGAGCCTATCAGTGCGCATACATTTACATTCAACCTTTCAACTGAGCCTATCAGTGCGCATACATTTACATTCAACCTTTCAACTGAGCCTATCAGTGCGCATACATTTACATTCAACCTTTCAACTGAGCCTATCAGTGCGCATACATTTACATTCAACCTTTCAACTGAGCCTATCAGTGCGCATACATTTACATTCAACCTTTCAACTGAGCCTATCAGTGCGCATACATTTACATTCAACCTTTCAACTGAGCCTATCAGTGCGCATACATTTACATTCAACCTTTCAACTGAGCCTATCAGTGCGCATACATTTACATTCAACCTTTCAACTGAGCCTATCAGTGCATACATTTTACATTCAACCTTAAACGTTGATCCAATTTTGATTTTAAAATTAAATGTGGTTTTTGATGTCTCCAGTACTACTGTTAAGTTCAATTTCTGTTGGCAGTTTCTTCTAGTCATACTGTACTAGGATATCATAAGATGAGGGCAGATGACAAACAGAAAGCACGATGGGCAATGTAAAAGGACACAAGTAGTTACAGACCATAGAACCGGAGCTCATCCCAATTTCTATAGCGTTATTTGGAACAGGTGACGATAATCACCTCTGGACAGGAAACTAGCTTGGCCCAGAGTTTTACTCCAAACTGCTTCTAGTTATATATCTAGTACCTATTTGCACCTGAGTGGGGAAATTGCGTGTTGAGTGTCTTGTGCAAGAAACACAACGTCGGACATTATTTGTTGATATTCATCTCTGTGTAACAAAAATTTGATCAAAATCAGAATCTTTTTGCGAAATTTAGACAACCTTCCAATGGTTCTGGGTTTTTTGGTGGTCATTTGTTATCACAAAGGGATATGCACTAACCCAATTTGGTATATATTTATGTTTCACACAAGGGTATCCTCTGGATCCATCTATCGTTGTTATCTTCCACACTTCACACAAGGATCCTGGGATCCATCTATCAACTTGTTATCTTCCACACTTCACACAAGGGTATCCTTGGGATCCATCTATCGCTTGTTATATTTCCACACTTCACACAAGGGTATCCTTCCATCTATCGCTTGTTATCTTCCACACTTCACACAAAGGGTATCCTTGGGATCCATCTATCGCTTGTTATATTTCCACACTTCCACAGGGTATCCTTGGGATCCATCTATCGCTTGTTATATTTCCACACTTCACATTAAATCCTTGTCCATCTATCGCTTGTTATATTTCCACACTTCACACAAGGGCATCGTATCCATCTGATCCATCTATCTTGTTATATTTCCACACTTCACACAGGGCTCCTGCCATTTCCACACTATCACATATTTCCACACTTCACACAAGGGCATCCTAGAGGATCCATCTATCGCTTGGTTACCACATTTCTGGGATCCATCTATTGTCATTCCACATTTCACATAGTGAATCCATCTATCGCTTGTTATACTTCGACACTTCACACAAAGGTATCCTAGGGATCCGTCTATACTTGTTATACTATCACACTTTATACAAGGGTATCCTAGATTCATTTTCGCATGTTATATTACCCCAATTCACACAGGGATAGCGTAGAGAAGCACTTTTGCTTGTTATACTTTCACACTTCACATATGGTACCATACTAACACTTGAACTTTCACACTTCAACAGTGATACCATACATAATTAAATCTTGCCTGTTATACTTTTACACTTCACACAGATACCATACAGAATCAACTCTTGCTTTTTATACTTTCACTTCACACAGAGATGCCGTACTGAATCAAATCTTGCTTGTTATACTTTCACACTTCACGCACGGATACCATACAGAATCAACTCTTGCTTGTTATACTTTCACATGTTATAGAGAGATACCCAGAATCAACTCTTGCTTGTTATATTTTCACATCATATACAGGGATAACTGAAGAATCAACTCTTGCTTGTTACACTTTCACGCTTCACACAGGGATACCGTACAGAATCAACTCTTGCTTGTTATACTTTTATATTTCACACAGAGATAGCAAACATAATCAACACTTGCTTCTATACTTTCACACTTCACACAGAGATACCGTACAGAATCATCTCTTGCTTGTTAACTTTCACGCTTCACACAGGGATACCGTACAGAATCATCTCTTGCTTGTTAACTTTCACGCTTCACACAGGGATACCGTACAGAATCATCTCTTGCTTGTTAACTTTCACGCTTATACCGTACAGACCCAACTCTTGCTTGTTAACTTTCACGCTTCACACAGGGATACCGTACAGAATCATCTCTTGCTTGTTATATTTTCACATCTTATACAGCCGTTCAACTATTGCTTGTTATATTTTCACGCTTCACACAGGGATACCGTACAGAATCAACTCTTGCTTGTTATGCTTTCACATCTTATACAGGGATACCGTACAGACCCAACCTTGCTTGTTATACTTTTCACGCTTCACACAGGGATAATACAGAATCAACTCTGGCTTGTTATATTTTCACTTTTTACACAGGAATACTACATACTCAACTATTATATATTCACTCTTCAGACAAAGGACAAACTAATTCTTGCTTGTTATAGTTTCCAACTTCACACAAGAATACCGCACAGAATCAACTGTTGCTCGTCATAATTTCATACTTTATGCAGGGATACCATACATAATGCACTTTTGCTTGTTATAATATCACTCTTCACACAGGGATACCGCATAGAAACTCTTGCTTGTTATACTTTTACTCTTCATACAGGGATACCGCATAAAAGCTCTTAGCTTGTTATACTTTAACACTTCATACAGGATACCTCATAGAAACTCTTGCTTGTTATACTTTAACACTTCTTACAGGGATACCGTAGCATCAGCTTGTTATACTTTTAACACTTCATACAGGATACATAGAAACTCTTGCTTGTTATACTTTTAACACTTCACAGAGGAAGTCATGTTGAAATTCCTATTTATTTTCAATGCGGATGTTAATTGCTACAAATTTCCTTAATGGGTGACTACAGTCTTTGAAATTGAATTTGAATACTAAGCTTTTGCAAGGTACATGGGTGCTATTTTCCTGAATGGTGACTAGTCTTTTGACATTGAATTTGAATACTACATAGTTGCAAGGTACATGGTGCTATTTCCCTAAATGGGTGACTACAGTCTTTTGAAATTGAATTTGAATACTACATAGTTAAAAGGTACATGGTGCTATTTCCTGAATGGGTGACTACAGTCTTTTGAAATTGAATTTGAATACTACATAGTTGCAAGGGTACATGGTGCGATTTCCTGAATGGGTGACTACAGTCTTTTGAAATTGAATTTGAATACTACATAGTTGCAAGGTACATGGTGCGATTTCCTGAATGGGAAGCGATAGGCACCGACACGCCGGTCATGGGTTCGATTTTGACTTGTGTCTCTGAATTTTTTTTTCCATCGCTTAGTGGAGGGGGAGGGGGCAGGCGTCACCTGGACTAAGAGGTGTAGAACGATCATTTATCTCTACGTTTATGGCAGATGTCTATATGACGCACTTTTTTTTTTTTACAAAATATTTTGTAGGCGAGGGTAGGTAAAAACAGTCAAAGTTTTGACTTAAATTACTTTAACACTGACTGAGATCATGGCAGTAAAAACCCGTGTATTAGCGGCTAATTGCTAACTGTGGGAACACCAATATCACCTGGCTTCAGCTATCACCGCTTGTCGATTCGGACCATCCCTGCGTGACGTAAGAAGCGTTGTGCGTCAGTGTGTATAAACACGCGCACAAGCATTGGAATAGAGGGAAAAAACCCTGGTCATTTTGAGATCTGTTTTCACAACAGTGCACATCTAAATCTAGATTTATAATCCTCTTTTACATTAGTGACAATGCCAGAGACTGTCGAAAGAGTAAAGGGGCTACAACAAGGGAAACCTGTCTGAAGGGATTATTTTGTGTTATTTTTCTTGATTGTTTTACTTGCATTTTTCCGAAAAAATGTAATTTTTTTCCGACTAAAATTCTATCTCCCTCCGCCATTTATCGAATGATTTGTTTTATATTTTGCACATAGGTTCCTTTTGTCAATGTTAATAGAACGACGTCGGGTTTTTTGATATCTTGTAAACTTTTGAGAAATTATTTTTTTGTAAAAAAAAATGCTGTTTTTGTATAGTCATGATATATGTTATTTTTAAAAATTCATTAAAAGAAAAACTATCCAAAATATATTTAGAAAACCTCCGACGTCACTCATCAGATATTGAATAGAAAAGACGATCTGGACAGGTTTTGAGTGATTTATTCGTAACTATGGAGGAGCTAGTTTTTATGACAACCAAGGACGCTACAAACTTTTTAATGACATAGAATGACTGTATTTTGACAGTTATTCATGTACATACTAAAAGCAGAAACGCAACCTCAAAAGCAAAAATATCACTACAGGAGGCATCCTTCCCCTTAAGCTCATCTTCGTCCCTGTGTCTCATCTTATCACGTCCCTGTAGGAGTTCTACCATCTATATCACGTCAACACTTATTACTTTCTGAGGTTCTAACATCTATATCACTTCAACACTAATTACTTTCTGTAGAGTTCTAACATCTATATCACTTCAACATTAACACTAACATCTATATCACGTCGACACTAATTACTGTAGAGTTCTAACATCTATAAAGTCACGTCAATAACATTATTACTTTCTGTAGGGTTCTACCATCTATATCACGTCAACATTTATTACTTTCTATAGGGTGTTAACATCTATGTTACATCAATCACTTATTACTTTCTGTAGAGTTCTAACATTAATCACTTCTATATGACTGTCAATGCGTATTATTTTCTGTAGAGTGTTAACATCTATGTTACGTCAATGCCATTATTATTTTTATTACTGTAGGGTGTTAACATCTATAACACATCAATACTTATTACTTTCTGTAAGGGTTAACATCTATATGACGTCAATGTTACGTCAATGTTACGTATTACTTTCTGTAGGGTGTTAACATCAATATATGATGTCAATACTTATTAATGCTTTACTTTCTGTAGGGTGTTAACATCTATATCACGTCAATACTTATTACTTTCTGTAGGATGTTAACATCTATATCACGTCAATACTTATTATCAGGATGTTAACTCTATTACTCAATACTTATTACTGTAGGGTGTTAACATCTATATCACGTCAATACTTATTACTTTCTGTAGGGTGTTAACATCTATATCACGTCAATACTTATTACTTTCTGTAGGTGTTAACATCTATATCACGTCAATACTTATTACTTTCTGTAGTGTTAACATCTATATCACATCAATACTTATTATTTTCTGTATAATCTAAACACCTATATCGCGACAATACTGATTATTTCTGTAGAGTTCAAACACCTATATTGCGACAATACTCATTATTTCCTGTAGGGGTTAAACACATATATCGCGTAAATACTGATTATTTTCCTGTAGGGTTCAAACACCTATATCGCGACAATACTGATTATTTTCCTGTAGGGTTCAAACACCTATATCACGACAATACTGATTATTTCCTGTAGGTTCAATCACCTATATCGCGACAATACTGATTATTTCCTGTAGAGTTCAAACACCTCAAACATCTATATCACGACAATACTTACTTTTTCTGTAGGGTTCAAAAATCTATATCACGACAATGCTTATTACGTTCTGTATTACGGGATCTATGGGGACAGTCAATAATGCAAGTTTTGTCCTTAGGAACTGAATTTTTCAAGCAAATGACGTCATATTTGACAACGTAGTGGATTCATGTACTCTCGCATCCATGGGGATACGATTGTAGTTGTTTTTGTTTGTTTGTTGGAATCACGTGTTTTCAAAATGGCTGTCTCCTGTGAGCCCCGTCAAAAGCAAAGACTTTGTTATTGAATTGTTTTTAAGAGAAGGAGAAACTCTCAAAGATATCCACACATGACTATAAAATGGTTATCAAACAGAAGCTTTAGACAACAGTAATGTTTATAGGTGGGTGAGACATTTAAGCTGTGAATATGAAAATGAGTTAATGCCTATCCCAACAGGCAAATCACTTAACTATCGTTTTACTTGTTGCGTCACCAATGTCAATAACTCATAAACAGATCTGACTGGCGACTTTACGCGTGACGTGATGAGTTGTCATCAAACCTGAGGTAAGCCATGGAAGTGCTCATAAACTCGTTCAGTCGCTTGTTTTTTTTCCCCTAAAAATCTGTGCCCGTTGGTACCAATGACATTCCCCCACCTGATCACATCACTAAAGAGTAAATTGCCACGCACGACTACGCATGCAACTGAGAGGAGGCATTTTTTTCAAAGGCTTGTCGCTGGAGATGAAGTTTGGGACTATCGTTTTTGAACCAGAATCTAAAAGATGATCGATGGAATAGCAAATTTTAGATATCTGGGAGTAGCAATTACTAACGAACAGAACAGGGAATGGACCTGGATCCATTATTGAAAGCATTGTAGCGTTTTGCATCACTGTTTTGAGCAACTCGCAACGTTGGGGAAATAGCGTTCCAAAACGAACATATTCTCCAGAGTGTCTGTTCCACACGGAGAGATCAGCGATATGGCCGGGAGAGTACAAAGAAGAAAGCTTAGATATCTGGGAGTTCAGCAATTATCCTAACGAACAGAGGTTGAAGAGGAAAAGAAGAAGAAGACTATGACATTTATTTACAGCATTGTCATGTATAAAATGTGTTATCAATCATTGTTATTTATCAAAGAATAATTATTATTATTTGTTCTATTAGAAATGGACAAAAATTTGTTGCAATTTTGTTTATTAGATTGACCCTACTTTAATCACAATTTTCTTTAGATCCATTATTGTTCTATTAGAAATGGACATTGTGAAGTAGCGTTTTGCTATTACTGGACATTTTGAGCGGAACTGCTATTAGAAATCTTAATGTCGTTGGGGAATCAGAAGGATGTGGAAGTCCTGGAGCGTTCCACCAGAAATGGACACTGAACATATTCTCCAGACATAACGTGTCTGTTCCTATTAGAAATGGACACGTCGGAGAGATCAGCGATTATGGCCGGGAGAGGCACCTTTGTTCTATCAAGAAGAAAAAAGCTTCTAGAAATGGCCCTATGGACGTCCTGTATGTCTGCATTAAAGGCGTAATGTTTTTGTAGCTTCATGGAGACTAATAAATAGACATAATGTCATCCTAATTTCTTTGTCTCTATTATAGCTGGAATAAAGGTTGATTAGAAATGGAAGAAGAGAGGTCCTTCCAAGAAGACTAGAAATGACAATTTATTTAGTCAGCATTGTTCATTATAAAATAATGTCTAAAGTCCTGTTGGTCATTGTTATTATCATCATTGTCATTATTATTATAATTAATTATTATTTGTTCTATTAGAAATGAACATAACGTTTGGAGATGGACGTAATGCGTAGAGGTCCTGTGTGTATTTTGTTCTATTAGAAATGGACATAACGTTTGGAAGTCCTGTATGTATTCTTTGTTCTATTAGAAATGGACATAACGTT
This sequence comes from Doris montereyensis, assembly GCA_037039925.1. Taxonomy (NCBI): domain Eukaryota; kingdom Metazoa; phylum Mollusca; class Gastropoda; order Nudibranchia; family Dorididae; genus Doris; species Doris montereyensis. The sequence goes on along the minus strand of JAXRKP010000748.1, from coordinate 192,382 downwards.
TGGAAGTCCTGTATTTACTCTTTTGTTCTATTATAAATGGACATAATGTTTGGAGGTCCTGTATGTACTCTTTGTTCTATTAGAAATGGACGTAATGTCTGATGTCCTTGTGTGTACTCTTTGTTCTATTAGAAATGGACATAACGTTTGGAGGTCCTGTATGTACTTTGTTCTATTAGAAATGGATCGCAATGCGTGGAAGTCCTGTGGCCTCTTTGTTCTATAAGAAATGGACGTAATGTCTAGATGTCCTGTGTGTAATCTTTTGTTCTATTAGAAATGGACGTAATGTCTGATGTCCTGTGTGTACTCTTTGTTCTATTATTATAAATGGACGTAATGTTTGGAAGTCCTGTATGTATTCTCTTTGTTCTATTAGAAATGGACGTAATGTCGGAGAGTCCTGTATGTACTCTTGTTCTTTTAGAAATGGACGTAATGCGTAGATGTCCTGTATGTACTCTTTTTGTTATTATAAGGGGAAATGGTAGCTTCTGTGTGTACTCTTTGTTCTATTATAAATAGACATAATGTCTGGAGGTCCTGTGTGTACTCTTTGTTCTATTAGAAATGGACATAATGCGTAGAGGTTCTGTGTGTACTCTTTGTTCTATTAGAAATGACGTAATGCGTAGAGGTCCTGTGTGTACTCTTTGTTCTTTTAGAAATGGACGTAATGTGTAGAGGTTATGTGTAGTTTTATTAGAAATGGACGTAATGTAGATGTAGCTCCTGTGTGTACCCTTTGTTCTATTAGAAATGGACATAATGTCTGGAAGTCCTGTGTGTATTCTTTGTTCTATTATAAATAGACATAATGCGGAGGTCCTGTGTGTACTTTGTTCTTTTAGAAATGGAAGTAATGCGTAGATGTCCTGTGTGTACTCTTTGTTCTTTAGAAATGGAAGTAATGCGTAGAGGTCCTGTATGTACTCTTGTTCTATTAGAAATGGACGTAATGCGTAGAGGTCCTGTGTGTACACTTTGTTCTATAAGAAATGGACATAATGTAGATGTCCTGTGTGTACTCTTTGTTCTATTAGAAATGGACATAATACGTAGATGTCCTGGATTCTTTTGTTCTATTAGAAATGGACGCAATGCGTAGAGGTCCTGTGTGTACTCTTTGTTCTATTAGAAATGGACGTAATGCGTAGAGGTCCTGGTCCTGTGTGTACTCTTTGTTCTATTATAAATGGACGTAATACGTAGATGTCCTGTGTGTATTCTTTTGTTCTATTAGAAATGGACGTAATACGTAGATGTCCTGTATGTATTCTTTGTTCTATTATAAATGGACATAATATGTAGAGGTCCTGGTCCTGTGTACTTTTGTTCTATTATAAATGGACGTAATGCGTAGAGGTCCTGGTCCTGTACTCTTTGTTCTATTATAAATGGACGTAATGCGTAGAGGTCCTGGTCCTGTACTTTTTGTTCTATTATAAATGGACGTAATATTAGAAATGGACGTTGTAGAGGTCCTGTGTGTACTCTTTGTTCTAATATAAATAGACGTAATATGTAGAGGTCCTGTATGTACACTTTGTTCTATTATAAATGGACGTAATATGTAGAGGTCCTGTATGTATTCTTTTGTTCTATTATAAATGGACGTAATGCGTAGAGGTCCTGTGTGTACTCTTGTTCTAGGCTAATGCGTAGAGTGTCCTGTGTGTACTCTTGTTCTATTATAAATAGACGTAATGCGTAGAGGTCCTGTGTGTACACTTTGTTCTATTGTAAATGGACGTAATGTCTGAAATCCTCTGTGTACTCTTTGTTCTCGTATGCGGCCAAGTTACATTCAAAACATGTAAACGTACCTCCAAAAGTTATTCATGGATGAATAAATATATAGACAAACAAACAGACAGACAAATTAAACAAAACATTTGAAGGCATGGGTGCATACATCAACAAACAAACACAATTCTCCCTTCTCTGACATCAATGAATACACTACCAGACAGATATACAAACTAAGAAACATACAGGTAAACAAATAAACTTAAAATAATCTCGAGTACAGTATGGTCGAAATCGATGTCGATTTTTCTTCTACTTTTTCCGTAACTGAAATAATTTTACACTAAAAAGAAAGAAAACTCAAAGACAAACGTTTAAGAATACACAAACTTTATTTTATTGACGGAACATGTCATACCTCAAGACCCGAAAAAAGATATGAGACTTGAACAAAAAAGTTTTCAAAAATAAAGATAAAAGTTCAGCGTCGTTATCACAAAGCGACTGGGTGAATTTGACGAAAGTGGAACAAGGAAATAAGACATTGATCAACACCACAAACGTTAGGTCAAGTGTCGAACTCATGTGATTTTTTTTTCTCGTTGTGAAATCAAAATATGAATTTGTCAAACTTAGCATTGTTTTTAAAAAAAATATCTCGCCCTTTTTTTGTATGTGGTCGTTATGTCATGTGACGAGGTCTTCTGTTTTTTTTTCTCGCCGTGAATTAAATTTTTTATTTGTTAAAATATCCATAAAAATGTCACGTCCTTTTGTTAATAATGGAAATGTTAAGTCAAAAGTTGGATCAAAACGTGATAAGCATGTTTCCGTTATAAGGGGCAAAACACTCACAAGAAAATGATATCGATGATCAGAGCTAAAAAGACATGAAAATAGTTGTAAAAATGAAAATAAAAACAAGTGGAAAATTCGAATAAGAAAATGGGACAATAAAAGTAACTAAGATCAATCATTCTTTAAAAATAATATTTGTCTAATGCTATCCTTCAAAAGTTCAAGGTTGGGCAATCACAAATAGAGTCCTGATTTTTTTTCTGCGCATTCTTGCCTTCTTCTCTTTTACTGAAACCATGCTAGGTCTGTGGAGAAATGGGAACATGGGAATAGGTGTGTCGAACTCAGGTGACCTTGCAGGCCTTCCTGTTTTGGATATGGCATGGTAGATAGAGGAGGCTAGCATAGAGAAACGTGTTTGTAAAAATCAAAGCCTTGAATAACAGACAGTGACCTGTATCCGTCTTGCCAGGTACTTTCCTGATCTTTGACCTTTTTTCAACCAAGTCAAATTTACCATTAAGGTAAAGCTTTAAAAGATGTCCACATGCAAGTGGTATTGACCATGCAATGTATTGAACCCTTTAGCTTGTATTTGATATGAACGTCATTGGAGCTGTGTTTGGCAAGCATCATAATGAGTCAATTGTCTGTTTGCCATGGCCATGGAAATACTTTTATACAAGTTCGATCGTTAGTGCTATATACGTAACCAAAGGGAGAAATCAGTATCTTTACATCATTGATTAGCACAATATTCCACGAAATCAAGGTTAGTGCTGACAGTTGCAAAAAGACAATATATATGTAATACGATTCGTTTTGCTTTAATACAACGTGTTACAAAATCTATCATGATATCAGAACGGAATTTAAAACAATATTTATTGTTGTCCTTTATGTACATTGAACATGACGAAAAAAGGCCCATATATTGGAATCTGGTAAATATGCCACTTTTATAGCATTGGGCATCATATTGTCCTTTAATATCGACACTTCTGCAGTGTATAGACAGACAGACAGAGAGTGGAAAGACAGAGAGACAGATGTAAATTGATAAATAGATAGGTAGAGAGATTGAAGGGCAGACAGACAACCTGAAAGACACAGGCACGCAGATGGATGCTATTAGACTTAATGAAACAAAACATATTCCACCATTATTGACACAATTAAATTACTGCTTTGTACCGGGTGAAATATTTTCCACATTTTAATGAACTGAGAAAATTGCTACTTATGCCCACATATACATTTTGCAAATAATCGCACACAAGACAGTCAAGGCATAAGATAGTTAAATATAACCTCTACTCCTTCTCGTCTCCCGAAATCATTATCAATTCTAAAGCGATTGCGATAAAAATAAAAAAAGCAAAAGGCAATATATTCTCGTTTCAAAGGTCTTATTTGCAGTTTGTGTAAATCTAAAAAGATACGCTCGCATAGATTGTTTGTCAATTTGTTACAGGAAGTAATAGACGGTACTGTTGGAACCTGCAGCGAAAAAGAAAGATTATCATAACATGTTTTTTTATTTCCATATACTATTTTGGCATTCTATTATTAGAACAAAAGACGACTGGTTTCAGAACACGTGATGTGAAAGGATAAGAATAAAGATGTAAATATGACTTGCACTTTAACTGTTTTTGATATTTCAAAGATCTAATCGCCTTCACTTGAAATAGACCTACAGCAAAATTGAATTGCAAAACACTGATGTCATTTCATGGATCATCATTTACCTCCCAAGTTCACCAATAAATTATATATATATATATATATATATATATATATATATATATATATATATATATATATATATATATATATATATATATATATATATATATATATATATATATATATATATATATATATATAATTTTTTCAATATATCAACACATTTCAGAAATTATTTTTTAAACAAATTACTTGCATAAATACACATATGTTAATCACAATTTAAAAGGAAAAGAAGTTTTACCTCTGACCAATGCCATTGCATGTTTACTTAAACATTGTATATATATATATATATATATATATATATATATATATATATATATATATATATATATATATATATATATATATATATATATATATATATATATATCATATATTAGGTAGAAATTATTGTATTGTGTAAGTGTGGGGAGTTTCCATGTGTATGTGGTGTATATGTAAAGTATATGAGATTCCAAAATCATTTTCCCAAATTATATTATACTCTCAATTTCCACACAGCATCCAATCAAACATTAATAATAATATCAACTTTCAATCACAGCAATTTAACAGAAATCATTGATTGATTGGTCACACCGTAATGTCAACTAACATGACAGGAGAATGTTGTAGACTTTCGCACTACACGGATGATGTCCCAGAAAAAAAGATTTTCATCAAAAGGCAAGAGAGAAGACATGCAACACAGTGGTGGTGATCAGCAGAGGAAAGGCAATGAGACTGACAACAGCAGAGTTGCCTCCTTGCCAAAAAAATTCTTTCTGTTCTTCAGTGGCGAACTTTCTGGGGTGGCAGGCGTGGTCCAAGGCTGTCAGCTGTGGGAAAATGTCAGGACAGAAAGACATACATTGTGAAAGTGTTTTATTGTTTGGGGAAATTTGATTGGAGTTTTCATCTTTGATCATGTTTTCACTCCTTTCATCATTGATTATGTTCTCATTCCCTTTCATCTTTGATCATGTTCTACCCCTTTCATCTTTGGATTATGTTCTCATTCCTTTTCATCTGTTTATAGTTCTCATCTCCTTTCATCTTTGATCATGTTCTCACTCCCTTTCATCTTTGATCATGTTCTCATTTTTCATCTTGATATGTTCTCATTCCCTTTCATCATATTCTCACTCCTTCATCTTTGATCATGTTCTCATTCCTTTTCATCTTTAATTATGTTCTCATTCCCTTTCATCTTTGATCTTTGATCGATCAGTTCTCTACTCCCTTTTCATCTTTGATTATGCTCTTCCCTTTCATCTTTGATTACGTTTCAATCATCTTTGATTATGCTCTATGTTTGATTATTTCATCTTTATTTATCATGTTCTCCTCCTTTTCATCTTTGATTATTTCTCAATCACCTGTTCTCACTTTTCCTTTAATTTATGTTCTCACCCTTTTCATCTTTGATTATTTTCTAACTTTTTCATCTTTGATTATGTTCTCACTCCTTTCATCTTTTGATCATGTTCTCACTCCTTTTCATCTTTTGATCATGTTCACTCCCTTTCATCTTTGATCATGTTCTCACTTTTTCATCTTTCGATCATGTTAATCCTTTTCTTTTGATCATAAGTTGTTCTCACTCTTTCGTCTTTGATCGTGATTTTCAATCCTTTTGATCATGTTCTCATCCTTCTTTTCATCTTTGATCATGTTCTCTCTCTCCCCCCCTCCTCTACTTATCGTGGAGTCGGTGGCTTAGCGGTTAGGGCTGACTGCAACCGAATATTGCAAACAAACCCAAACGATCTTTAACGTGCACAGAGCGTTGTGATCTGCACACGGAACCTTCTATTCATCGTCCGTCTCCGATGGACTAAGTGTGAATCCATCTACCTAGGCCTGGGTGGGTTGGGGGGAGGGGTGGATGGGTTTCACTAAAAGACTCAAAAACAATTGTCAACCTGTCGGGCAGAAACTCGCCATTTTGATTGGATAGGTTAACGTCTTCACCTTTTGACCAAAGCAGGTCTCTTCCGTTAACAACAACTGCCATCTTGTTTGTGACGAACAGGTTACACCCCAGGTGATACCAAGTACGATTATTAGACAGGGTCAGTTTTTTGAAACTAAGGTTACGCAGCCAGGCGTGAACAGTACTATTCCAAATTTGTAATATAAAACCTGTTAAAAATAGCGGCTTAGGTCAATGGAAATTCTTTTTAAAGACAAACAAATTCAATTCAATTCAATTCAATTCAATTCAATTCAATTCAATTCAATTCAATCAAATCCAATTATCTTCATTAATGCATAAAAAGGACGTTACATGAGTTTTTTTGCATTTTCCACTAGAAATATAAGAATACATCAATATGTTTAAATCATAAACAAATTTAATTTAAATCAAGACGGTGAAACAATGACATTTTCAATATTTAAAACGGCACTTGGGATCATTCAGAACCTACATGCAAAATTATGCTTTACTTTAGGGACCTGGCAAACAAAACCCAGTAAGGAACAAAGAATTACATGCACCAACTCAGAATTATATAGATGACAAACCTGTTGTGGATTGACATGTCTTATGTGGCACCAATTGCATTCCAGCTCTTGCCTCAAACTGATGACAGCCTCAACACAAGCCTCGTGGTTCTTTTTGGTCCAGGCTTCCAGATCACAGTCTGATTTGCTTGATGTTACCCAGGTAGATGGCAGGATAAGAATGTTGACATGTTAGATAGGCGGATGTTGATGTACAGACAATGAGAGGATTGGGTTATCGAGGAGCGAGAAAGAGAGAAAAGAGAGAGAGAGAGAGAGAGAGAGAGAGAGAGAGAGAGAGAGAGAGAGAGAGAGAGAGAGAGAGAGAGAGAGAAAGAGAGAGAGAGAGAGAGAGAGAGAGAGAGAGAGAGAGAGAGAGAGAGAGAGAGAGAGAGAGAGAGAGAGAGAGAGAGAGAGAGAGAGAGAGAGAGAGAGAGAGAGAGAGAGAGAGAGAGAGAGAGAGAGAGAGAGAGAGAGAGAGAGAGAGAGAGAGAGAGAGAGAGAGAGAGAGAGAGAGAGAGAGAGAGAGAGAGAGAGAGAGAGAGAGAGAGAGAGAGAGAGAGAAGAGAGAGAACTCGTTGCCTGACAACAAACGAACAGTATCTATGCGTCTGTTGTCAGACGAAGGATTATGTCGAAGTGTCACATATCTGTTTCGTCTTCTTTGCTGGCGTGATCAAGTATTGTCATTTATCTGTTTTGAAATCCCCCTCAACCACGCCCAAAAAGAAGTCAGAGAAATAAAAATGACAGAGAAATAAAAGTGACAGACAAATAAAAGTGATGGAGAAATAAAAAGGACAGAGAAATAAAAGTGACTGAGAAATAAAAGTGACAGAGAAATAACAGTTACAGAGAAATAAACGTGACAGAGAAATAAAAGAAGTCAGAGAAATAAAAGTGACATTTCAAATATAACGTTTCGTCCTACAACAATAAACAATATCGACTCATTTGCTGTCAGATGGAGAAGTATAACCCGAAACAATCACGTCTTGTTTGCTCTGTCTTCTTTGGTGGCGTTTGTCATGTGATGTTGTTTATCTCTTTTCACTCCATTAAACGGCAAGCCAAAGAAGACACCGATTATAATATGTGACGATTCGGGTATAATCCTTCCTCTTTCTTCACTTCACTCCACCCCCCGCTGTTCTTTTTGAGTTTTTATGCGAAGTGGTTATGTATGCATACTACACACCACACACATAAAACATCACACACACATACACACTACACACACACACTGTGTTGTAAGTAACACACATTGACAAGGATAGTCGTTGGGACTTACTCGCAAAAGACTTGAAAAAAACGCTCCTCTGACCAGTTAACCTATCAATCAAAATGGCGAGAGTTTCTGCCCGACAGGTTGACAATTGTTTTTTGAGTCTCTTTGAGTGAAACCCATCCACCCCTCCCCCCCAACCCACCCAGGCCTAGGTAGATGGATCGACACCTAGTCCCATCGGAGACGGACGATGAAGAGGAGGTCCGTGTGCAGATCTCAACGCTCTGGCACGTTAAAGATCGTTTGGTTTTTTTTGCAATGCAGTCAGCCTAACCGCTAAGCCACCGACTCCACGATAAGAGGAGGAAGGGGGGGGGAGAGAGAACATGATCAAAGATGAAACGGAATGAGAACATGATCAAAGATGAAAAGGAGTGAGAACATGATCAAAGAAAAGGATTGAGAACACGATCAAAGATGAAAAAGAGTGAGAACATGATCAAAGATGAAAAGGGAATGAGAACATAATCAAAGATGAAAAGGAATGAGAACACGATCAAAGATGAAAGGGAGTGAGACCATGATCAAAGATGAAAAGGAGTGAGAACATGATCAAAGATGAAAAGGAGTGAGAACATGATCAAATATGAAAAGGAGTGAGAACATGATCAAAGATGAAAAGGAGTGAGAACATAATCAAAGATGAAAAGGAGTGAGAACATGATCAAAGATGAAAAGGAGTGAGAACATGATCGAAGATGAAAAGGAGTGAGAACATGATCAAAGATGAAAGGGAGGGAGTACATAATCAAAGATGAAAGGGAGGGAGTACATGATCGAAGATGAAAAGGAGTGAGAACATAATCAAAGATGAAAGGGAGGGAGTACATAATCAAAGATGAAAAGGAGTGAGAACATGATCAAAGATGAAAAGGAGTGAGAACATGATCGAAGAGGGAAAGGAGTGAGAACATAATCAAAGATGAAAGGGAATGAGAACATAATCAAAGATGAAAAGGAATGAGAACATGATCAAAGATGAAAGGGAGTGAGACTACGATCAAAGATGAAAGGGAATGAGAACATAGTTAAAGATGAAAGGGAATGAGAACATGATCAAAGATGAAAGGGAATGAGAACATAATCAAAGATGAAAGGGAGTGAAAACATGATCAAAGATGAAAACTCCAATCAAATTTCCCAAACAATAAAACACTATCACAATGTATGTCTTTCTGTCTGACATTTTTCCCACAGCTGACAGCCTTGGACCACGCCTGCCACCCCGAAAAGTTCGCCACTGAAGAACGAAAGAATTTTGGCAAGGGAGGCAACTCTGCTGTTGTCAGTCTCATTGCCTTTCCTCTGCTGATCACCACCACTGTGTTGCATGTCTTCTCTCTTGCCTTTTGATGAAAATCTTTTTTCTGGGGACATCATGATCCGTAAAAGTGAAAGTCTACAACATTTCCTGTCATAAAAGGTTTATCATCATGATTGTAATTTAATCAATCACCATTTTTACAATATTCATAAAGGGATTGAAAGTTGATATTATTATTATTATTTGATTGGATACTGTGTGGAAATTGAAATTATAATATAATTTGAGAAAATGATTTTTGGAATCATATACTTCTATATACACACCACATACACACATAGAAACTCCACACTTACACAATACAATAATTTCACCTAATATATGATATATATATATATATATATATATATATATATATATATATATATATATATATATATATATATATATATATATATATATATACAATGTTTAAGTAAACATGCAATGGCATTGGTCAAATAAACTTCTTTTCCTTTTTAAATTGTGATTAACATATGTGTATTTATGCAAGTAATTTGTTTAAAATAATAATTTCTGAAATGTGTTGATATATTGAAAAAAATTATATATATATATATATATATATATATATATATATATATATATATATATATATATATATATATATATATATATATATATATATATATATATATATATATATATATATATATATAATTTAATTGGTGAACTTAGGAAGTAAATGATGATCCATAGAGCGACATCAAGTGTTTTGGCAATTCAATTTTGGCTGGAGTCCTATTATTTCAAGTGAGTTTATTTAGATCTTTTTGAAATAAAAAACAGTTAAGTGCAAAGTCATATTTACGTCTTTATTCTTATCCTTTTCACATCACGTGTTCTGAAACCAGTCGTCTTTTGTTCTAATAATAGAATGCCAAATAGTATGTGGAAATAAAAATACATGTTATGATAATCTTTCTTTTCGCTGCAGGTTCCAACAGTACCAGAAATCTAATGCTTCCTGTAACAAATTGACAAACTTAATCTATACGAGCGTATCTTTTTTAGATTTACACAAACTGCAAATGGAACAGCTTTTGAAACGAGGAATATATTGCCTTTTTGCTTTTTTTTATTTGCATCATACCAATCGCTTTTAGAATTGATAATGATTTCAGGAGACGAGGAAGGGTAGGGTTATATTTAACTATCTTATACCTTGACTGTCTTGTGTGCGATTATTTAATGTATGTGGGCATAAGTAGCAATTTCTCAGTTCATTAAAATGTGGAAATATTTCACCCGGTACAAAGCAGTAATTTAATTATGTGTCAATAATGGTGGGAATATGTTTTGTTTCATTAAGTCTAATAACATCCATCTGCGTACCTGTGTCTTTCAGGTTGTCTGTCTACCTGCCCTTCAATCTCTCTACCTATCTATTTATCAATTTACATCTGTCTCTCTGTCTTTCCACCTCTCTGTCTGTCTGTCTATACACTGCAGAAGTGTCGATATTAAAGGACAATATGATGCCCAATGCTATAAAAGTGGCATATTTACCAGATTCAATATATGGGGCCTTTTCGTCATGTTCAATGTACATAAAGGACAACAATAAATATTGTTTTAAATTCCGTTCTGATATCATGATAGATTTTGTAACACGTTGTATTAAAACAAAACGAATCGTATTACATATATATTGTCTTTTTGCAACTGTCAGCACTAACCTTGATTTCGTGGAATATTGTACTAATCAATGATGTAAAGATACTGATTTCTCCTTTGGTTACGTATATAGCACTAACGATCGAACTTGTATAAAGTATTTCCATGGCCATGGCAAACAGACAATTGACTCATTATGATGCTTACTTAAGTAAACACAGCTCAATGACGTTCATATCAAATACAAGCTAAAAAAAAGGTTCAATACATTGCATGGTCAATACCACTTGCATGTGGACATCTTTTAAAGCTTTACCTTAATGGTAAATTTGACTTGGTTGAAAAAGGTCAAAGATCAGGAAAGTACCTGGCAAGACGGATACAGGTCACTGTCTGTTATTCAAGGCTTTTGATTTACAAACACGTTTCTCTATGCTAACCTCCTCTATCTACCATGCCATATCAAAACAGGAAGGCCTGCAAGGTCACCTGAGTTCGACACACCTATTCCCATGTTCCCATTTCTCCACAGACCTAGCATGGTTTCAGTAAAAGAGAAGAAGGCAAGAATGCGCAGAAAAAAAAATCAGGACTCTATTTGTGATTGCCCAACCTTGAACTTTTTGAAGGATAGCATTAGACAAATATTATTTTTAAAGAATGATTGATCTTAGTTACTTTTATTGTCCCATTTTCTTATTCGCATTTTCCACTGGTTTTTTTTTCATTTTTACAACTATTTTCATGTCTTTTTAGCTCTGATCATCGATATCATTTTTTCTTGTGAGTGTTTTGCCCTTATAACGGAAACATGCTTATCACGTTTGATCCAACTTTTGACTTAACATTTCCATTATTAACAAAGGACGTGACATTTTTATGGATATTTTAACAAATAAAAAATTTAATTCACGGCGAGAAAAAAAAACACAGAAGACCTCGTCACATGACATAACGACCACATACAAAAAAAAGGGCGAGATATTTTTTTTAAAAACAATGCTAAGTTTGACAAATTCATATTTTGATTTCACAACGAGAAAAAAAAAATCACATGAGTTCGACACTTGACCTAACGTTTGTGGTGTTGATCAATGTCTTATTTCCTTGTTCCACTTTCGTCAAATTCACCCAGTCGCTTTGTGATAACGACGCTGAACTTTTATCTTTATTTTTAAAACTTTTTTGTTCAAGTCTCATATCTTTTTTTCGGGTCTTGAGGGTATGACATGTTCCGTCAATAAAATAAAGTTTGTGTATTCTTAAACGTTTGTCTTTGAGTTTTTCTTTCTTTTTTAGTGTAAAATTATTTCAGTTACGGAAAAAGTAGAAGAAAAATCGACATCGATTTCCACCATACTGTACACGAGATTATTTTAAGTTTATTTGTTTACCTGTATGTTTCTTAGTTTGTATGTCTGTCTGGTAGTGTATTCATTGATGTCAGAGAAGGAGAATTGTGTTTGTTTGTTGATGTATGCACCCATGCCTTCAAATGTTTGTTTAATTTGTCTGTCTGTTTGTTTGTCTATATATTTATTCATCCATGAATAACTTTTGGAGGAGTACGTTTACACATGTTTTGAATGTAACTTGGCCGCATACGAGAACAAAGAGTACACAGAGGATTTCAGACATTACGTCCATTTACAATAGAACAAAGTGTACACACAGGACCTCCAGACATTATGTCTATTTATAATGGGAACAAAGGGTGCACACACGACCTCTACGCATTACGTCTATTTATAATAGAACAAAGAATACATACAGGACCTCTACATATTACATCTATTTATAATAGAACAAAGAATCTACAGGACCTCTACATATTACGTCTATTTATAATAGAACAAAGAATACATAGGGACCTCTACGTCTACAATAGAACAAAGAGTACGGACCTCTATTTATAATAGAACAAAATACATACAGGACCTCTACATATTACGTCTATTTATAATAGAACAAAGAGTACACACAGGACCTCTACATATTACGTCTATTTATAATAGAACAAAGAATACATACAGGACCTCTACATATTACGTCTATTTATAATAGAACAAAGAATACACACAGGACCTCTACATATTACGTCTATTTATAATAGAACAAAGAGTACACACAGGAACCTCTACGCATTACGTCCATTTATAATAGAACAAAGAATACATACAGGACCTCTACATATTACGTCCATTTATAATAACAAAGTGTACACACAGGACCTCTACGCATTACACACAGTCCATTTATAATAGAACAAAGAGTACACACAGGACCTCCATATTACGTCCATTTCTAATAGAACAAAGAGTACACACAGGACCTCTACGCATTACGTCCATTTCTAATAGAACAAAGAGTACACACAGGACATCTACGCATTACGTCCATTTATAAACCAAAGATAGACATCTGCAAATTTTGTCCATTTCTAATAGAACAAAGTACACACAGGACATCTACGCATTACGTCCATTTCTAATAGAACAAAGAATACACACAGGACATCTATCATTACGTCCATTTCTAATAGAACAAAGAATACACACAGGACATCTACGCATTACGTCCATTTCTAATAGAACAAAGAGTACACACAGGACCTCTACGCATTACGTCCATTTCTAATAGAACAAAAGAATACACACAGGACATCTACGCATTACGTCCATTTTCTAATAGAACAAAGAATACACAGGACCTCTACGCATTACGTCCATTTCTAATAGAACAAAGAGTACACACAGGACCTCTACGCATTACGTCCATTTCTAATAGAACAAAGAGTACATACAGGACATCTACGCATTACGTCCATTTCTAATAGAACAAAGAGTACACACAGGACATCCACGCATTACGTCCATTTATAATAGAACAAAGAACAGGACCTCTACATTACAGGACATCTACGCATTATGTCCATTTCTAATAGAACAAAGAGTACATACAGGACATCTACGCATTACGTCCATTTCTAATAGAACAAAGAGTACACACAGGACATCTACGCATTACGTCCATTTCTAATAGAACAAAGAATACACACAGGACCTCCAGACATTTCGACAAAGTCCATTTCTCCTTTTCTAATAGAACAAAGAGTACACACAGGACATCTACGCATTACGTCCATTTCTAATAGAACAAAGAATACACACAGGACCTCTAAACATTACGTCCATTTCTAATAGAACAAAAGAATACATCTACAGACGTCCATTTCTAATAGAACAAACACAGGACCTCTACGCATTACGTCCATTTCTAATAGAACAAAGAATACACACAGGACTTCTACGCATTACGTCCATTTCTAAAGAACAAAGAGTACACACAGGACCTCCAAATTACGTCCTTTTCTAAAAGAACAAAGAGTACACACAGGACCTCTACGCATTACTTCCATTTCTAAAAGAACGAATACACACAGGACCTCCCGATAATGTCTATTTATAATAGAACAATAATACACACAGGACTTCCATACATTATGTCTATTTATAATAGAACAATAAACAGGAGCTCAAAAACATTACGTCTTTCTTCAAAGAGAGTCTCTACGCATTACGTCCATTTCTAATAGAACAAAGAGTACACACAGAACCTCTACGCATTATGTCCATTTATAATAGAACAAAGAGTCACACAGGACCTCCAGACATTATGTCTATTTATAATAGAACAAAGGGTACACACAGAAGCTACAAAAACATTACGTCCACTTATAATAACAAAGAGTACATGACGTCCAAACATTGCATACAGGACGTCAAGCCATTTTCTAAAAGAACAAAGAGTACATACAGTTTCCAAACATTACATCCATTTCTGATAGAACAAAGAGTACATACAGGACTTCCAAACGTTATGCCCATTTCTAATAGAACAAAGAGTGCCAGGACCTCCAGACATTACGTCCATTTCTAATAGAACAAAGTACATCAGGACTTCCAAACGTTATGTCAATTTTCTAATAGAACAAAAGAGACATACAGACTTCCAGACTTATGTCCATTTCTAATAGAAAAGAGTACATACAGGACTTCCAAACGTTATGTCCATTTCTAATAGAACAAAGAGTCCACAGGACCTCCAGACATTACGTCCATTTCTAATAGAACAAAGAGTACATACAGGACCTCCAAACGTTATGTCCCATTTATAATAGAACAAAGCAGGACTTCCGAACGTTATGTCCATTTCTAATAGAACAAAGAGAAATACAGGACTTCCAAACGTTATGTCCATTTCTAATGAACAAAGAATACATCAGGACTTCCAAACGTTATGTCCATTTCTAATAGAACAAAATTCTCCAAACGTTTGTCCATTTCTAATAGAACAAATAATAATAATTATAATAATAATGACAATGATGATAATAACAATGATAATAATAACACATTTTATACATGACAAAATAAATGTCATAGTCTTCTTCTTCTTTCTTCCTCTTCAGATTTGTGAAGATTAGGATGCGGATT
Source organism: Doris montereyensis (assembly GCA_037039925.1). Lineage (NCBI taxonomy): Eukaryota > Metazoa > Mollusca > Gastropoda > Nudibranchia > Dorididae > Doris > Doris montereyensis. Next base: position 176,868 of record JAXRKP010000748.1, on the reverse strand, counting down.
GTCTCCATGAATTGCATACTGTTTGCAGACTCTCCATAGGGCCGTAGAGCTTTTTCTTCTTCCTGAGGTGCCTCTCCCGGCCATATCGCTGATCTCTCCGACGTGTGGAACAGACACTGCTGGAGAATATGTTCAGTGTTCTGGTGGAACGCTCCAACTTCCTTCTGATTCCCCAACGTTAAGATACCGATAGCAGTTCCGCTCAAAACAGTGATGCAAAACGCTTTGTTTTCAATAATGGATCTAAAGAAAATTGTGATTAAAGTAAGGTCAATTTTAAACTGAACAATTTTGTTTCACAAAATACATTCTTTGATAAATATTTGATGATATACTGTTTAGATAGTTTTTTCTATTTCTGTTCGTTAGTAATTGCTACTCCCAGATATCTAAAATTTGTATAACTTGTCCTCCTATCTCGTTTTTCTTTCAATTGCGAGTGCCGCCACCATTCCATCGCTATTCCATCGATCATCTTTTAGATTCTGGTTCAAAAACGATAGTCCCAAACTTCATCTCCAGCGACAAGCCTTTGAAAAAAATGCACTCCCTCTCAGTTGCATGCGTAGTCGTGCGTGGAATTTACTCTTTGAGTGATGTGATCAGGTGGGAGATGTCGTGGTACTAACGGGCACAGATTTTAGGGGAAAAAAACAAGCGACTGAACGAGTTTATGAGCTTGCTTCCGGAAAAGAAGCTTACCTCCAGGTTTGATGACAACTCATCACGTCACGCGTAAAGTCGCCAGTCAGATCTGTTTATGATTTATTGACATTGGTGACGCAACAAGTAAAACGATAGTTAAGTGATTTGCCTGTTGGGATAGGCATTAACTCATTTTCATATTCACAGCTTAAACGTCTCACCCACCTATAAACATTACTGTTGTCTAAAGCTTCTGTTTGATAACCATTTTATAGTCATGTGTGGATATCTTTGAGAGTTTCTCCTTCTCTTAAAAACAATTCAATAACAAGTCTTTGCTTTTGACGGGGCTCACAGGAGACAGCCATTTTGAAAACACGTGATTCCAACAAACAAACAAAAACAACTACAATCGTATCCCCATGGATGCGAGAGTACATGTGAATCCACTACGTTGTCAAATATGACGTCATTTGCTTCAGTTCACAAGGACAAAACTTGCATTAATTGACTGTCCCCATAGATCCCTACAGAACGTAATAAGCATTGACGGGATATAGATTTTAGAACCCTACAGAAAAAAGTAAGTATTGTCGTGATATAGATGTTTGAACCCTACATGAAATAATCAGTATTGTCGCGATATAGTGATTGACCCCACGAAATAATCAGTATTGTCGTGATATAGGTGTTTGAACTCTACAGGAAATAATCAGTATTGTCGTGATATAGGTGTTTGAACCCTACAAATAATCAGTATTGTCGCGATATAGGTGTTTTGAACCCTACAGGAAAATAATCAGTATTGTCGCGATATAGGTGTTTGACCCCTACAGGAAAATAATCAGTATTTTCGCGATATATGTTATTTTAACCCTACAGGAAATAATGAGTATTGTCGCAATATAGGTGTTTGAACTCTACAGGAAATAATCAGTATTGTCGCGATATAGGTGTTTGAACCGTGATATAGATGTTAACACCCTACAGAAAGTAATAAGTATTGACGTGATATAGATGTTAACACCCTACGAAAGTAATAAGTATTGACGTGATATAGATGTTAACACCTACAGTAAAAGTATTGACGTGATATAGATGTTAACACCCTACAGAAAGTAATAAGTATTGACGTGATATAGATGTTAACATCCTACAGAAAGTAATAAAGTATTGACGTGATATAGATGTTAACACCCTAAGAAAGTAATAAGTATTGACGTGATATAGATGTTAACACCACTACAGAAAGTAATACGCATTGACGTGACATAGATGTTAACACCCTACAGAAAGTAATAAGTATTGATGTGTTATAGATGTAAACACCTACAGAAAATAATACGCATTGACGTAACATAGATGTTAACACCCTACAGAAAATAATACGCATTGACGTCATATAGATGTTAACACCTTACAGAAAATAATAAGTACTGATGTAACATAGATGTTAACACCCTATAGAAAGTAATAAATGTTGACGTGATATAGATGGTAGAACCCTGCAGACCGTAATAAGTATTGACGTGATATAGATGTTAGAACTCTACAGAGAGTAGAAGTAGTGTTGAAGTGATATAGATGTTAGAACTCTACAGAGTAGTAAGTGTTGAGTGATATAGATGTTAGAACTCTACAGAGAGTAAGTAGTGTTGAAGTGATATAGATGTTAGAACTCTACAGAGAGTAAGTAGTGTTGAAGTGATATAGATGTTAGAACTCTACAGAGAGTAATTAGTGTTGACGTGATATAGATGTTAGAACTCTACAGAAAGTGATTAATGTTGACGTGATATAGATGTTAGAACTCTACAGAGAGTAATTAGTGTTGAATTAGTGTCGTGATATAGATGGTGGGAACTCTACAGAAAGTAATTAGTGTCGAAGTGATATAGATGTTAGAACTCTAAAGTAATTAGTAATTAGATGTTAGAACTCTGAGAGTAATTGATGTTATGATATAGATGGTAGAACCCTACAGAAAGTAATAAATGTTGACGTGATATAGATGGTAGAACTCTACAGAAAGTAATTAGTGTTGACGTGATATAGATGGTAGAACCCTACAGGGACGAAGATGAGACACATACACAGGACTTAAGGAGGAAGGGTGCCTCCTGTAGTGATATTTTGCTTTTGAGTTTGCGTTTCTGCTTTTAGTATGTACATGAATAACTGTCAAAATACAGTCATTCTATGTCATTAAAAAGTTTGTAGCGTCCTTGGTTGTCATAAAAACTAGCTCCTCCCTTAGTTACGAATAAAATCACTCAAAACCCTGTCCAGATCGTCTTTTCTATTCAATATCTGAAGAGTGACGTCGGAGGTTTTTTCTAAATATTTTTGGATAAGTTTTCTTTTTAATGAATTTTAAAAATAACATATATCGTGACTATACAAAAACAGCATTTTTTCTACACAAAAAAATAATTTCTCAAAAAGTTTACAAGATATCAAAAAACCCGACGTCGTTCTATTAACATTGACAAAAGGAACCTATGTGCAAAATATAAAACAAATCATTCGATAAATGGCGGAGGAGATAGAATTTTAGTCGGAAAAAATTACATTTTCGGAAAAATGCAAGTAAAACAATCAAAAATAACACAAAATAATCCCTTCAGACGGGTTTCCTTGTTGTAGCAGCCCCTTTACTCTTTCGACAGTCTCTGGCATTGTCACTAATGTAAAAGAGGATTATAAATCTAGATTTAGATGTGCACTGTTGTGAAAACAGATCTCAAAATGACCAGGGTTTTTTCCCTCTATTCCTATGCTTGTGCGCGTGTTTACATACACACTGACGCACAACGCTTCTTCGTCACGAGAGAGATGGTCCGAATCGACAAGCGGTGATAGCTGAAGCCAGGTGATATTAGAAATGTTCCCACAATTAGCGATTAGCCGCTAATACACGGGTGTTTACTGCCATGATCTCAGTCAGTGTTAAAGTAATTTAAGTCAAAACTTTGACTGTTTTTACCTACCCTCGCCTACAAAATATTTTGTAAAAAAAAAAAGTGCGTCATATAGACATCTGCCATAAACGTAGAGATAAATGATCGTTCTACACCTCTTAGTCCAGGTGACGCCTACCCCCTCCCCCCTCCACTAAGCGATGGAAAAAAATTCAGAGACACAAGTCAAAATCGAACCCATGACCGGCGTGTCGGTGCCTATCCTTCCCCATTCAGGAAATCGCACCATGTACCTTGCAACTATGTAGTATTCAAATTCAATTTCAAAAGACTGTAGTCACCCATTCAGGGAAATCGCACCATGTACCTTGCAACTATGTAGTATTCAAATTCAATTTCAAAAGACTGTAGTCACCCATTCAGGGAAATAGCACCATGTACCTTGCAACTATGTAGTATTCAAATTCAATTTCAAAAAGACTGTAGTCACCCATTTAGGGAAATAGCACCATGTAACTATGTAGTATTCAAATTCAATGTCAAAAGACTAGTCACCCATTCAGGAAAATAGCACCATGTACCTTGCAACTATGTAGTATTCAAATTCAATTTCAAAAGACTGTAGTCACCCATTAAAGGGAAATTTGTAGCAATTAACATCCGCATTGAAAATAAATAGAATTTCAACATGACTTCCTCTGTGAAGTGTTAAAGTATAACAAGAAAGAGTTTCTATGCGGTATCCCTGTATGAAGTGTTAAAGTATAACAAGCAAGAGTTTTGATGCGGTATCCCTGTAAGAAGTGTTAAAGTATAACAAGCAAGAGTTTCTATAGAGGTATCCCTGTATGAAGTGTTAAAGTATAACAAGCTAGAGCTTTTATGCGGTATCCCTGTATGAAGAGTAAAAGTATAACAAGCAAGAGTTTCTATGCGGTATCCCTGTGTGAAGAGTGATATTATAACAAGCAAAAGTGCATTATGTATGGTATCCCTGCATAAAGTATGAAATTATGACGAGCAACAGTTGATTCTGTGCGGTATTCTTGTGTGAAGTTGGAAACTATAACAAGCAGAAATTAGTTTGTACGGTATCTTTGTCTGAAGAGTGAATATATAATGAGCAAGAGTTGAGTATGTATGGTATTCCTGTGTAAAAGTGAAAATATAACAAGCCAGAGTTGATTCTGTAATCCCTGTGTGAGTGATATAACAAGCAAGAGTTGGGTCTGTACGGTATCCCTGTATAAGATGTGAAAGCATAACAAGCAAGAGTTGATTCTGTACGGTATCCCTGTGTGAAGCGTGAAAATATAACAAGCAATAGTTGATTCTGTACGGTATCCCTGTATAAGATGTGAAAAATATAACAAGCAAGAGATGATTCTGTACGGTATCCCTGTGTGAAGCGTGAAAGTTAACAAGCAAGAGTTGGGTCTGTACGGTATCCTGTGTGAAGCGTGATTAACAAGCAAGAGATGATTCTGTTATCCTGTGTGAAGCGTGAAAGTTAACAAGCATGATTCTGTAATCCCTGTGTGAAGCGTGAAAGTTAACAAGCAGAGATGATTCTGTACGGTATCTCTGTTGATGAAAGTATAAACAAGTGTTGATTATGTTTGCTATCTCTGTGTGAAATATAAAAGTATAACAAGCAAGAGTTGATTCTGTACGGTATCCCTGTGTGATTCTATTGAAGCAAGTGAAAGTGTAACAAGCAAGAGTTGATTCTGTACAGTATCCGTGCGTGAAGTGTATATAACAAGATGTGAAAACGTGAAATAACAAGCATCTCCTCTATAACATGTGAAAGTATAAAAGCAAGATTGATTCTGTATGGTATCACTGTGTGAAGTGTAAAAGTATAACAAGGCAAGATTTAATTCTGTATGGTATCTGTGAAGTGTAAAAGAAACAGTTTAATTATGTATGGTATCAAAAAGTATAACAAGCAAGTGTTAGATTCTGTATGGTACCATATGTGAGTGTGAAAGTATAACAAGCAAAAGTTGTATCTTATCCTTGTGAATTGGGGTAATATAACATGCGAAAAATGAATCCTAGGATACCCTTGTATAAAGTGTGATAGTATAACAAGCAATAGGACGGATCCCTAGGATACCTTTGTGTGAAGTGTCCAAGTATAACAAGCGATAGATGGATCTCTATGATGTCACTATGTGAAATGTGGAAGTGTAACAAGCAATAGATGGATCCCTAGGATGCCCTTGTGTGAAGTGTGGAAATATAACAAGGATAGATGATCCCTATGGATGCTCTGTGTGAAGTGTGGAAATATAACAAGCGATAGATGGATCCCTACGATGCCCTTGTGTGAAGTGGTATCCAAGAAATATAACAAAGATAGATGGATCCCAAGGATACCCTTGTGAAGTGTGGAAATATAACAAGCGATAGATGGATCCCAAGGATACCCTTGTGTGTGGAAGATAACAAGTAGATGGATCCCAAGGATACCCTTGTGTGAAGTGTGGAAATATTATAACAAGCAGATAGATGGATCCTAGGATACCCTTGTGTGAAGTGTGGAAGATAACAAGCGATAGATGGATCCCAGGATACCCTTGTGTGAAGTGTGGAAGATAACAAGCGATAGATGGATCCCAAGGATACCCTTGTGTGAAAAGATAAATATATATCCCAAATACCCTTGAAACATAAATTAGGGTTAGTGCATATCCCTTTGTGATAACAAATGACCACCAAAAAAACCCAGAACCATTCGAAGGTTGTCTAAATTTCAAAAAGATTCTGATTTTGATCAAATTTTTATTACACCGAGATGAATTTCAACAAATAATGTCCGACGTTGTGTTTCTTGCACACAAGACACTCAACACGCAATTTCCCCATTCAGGTGCAAATAGGTACTAGATATATAACTAGAAGCAGTTTGGAGTAAAACTCTGGGCCAAGCTAGTTTCCTGTTCAGGGAGGTGATTATCGTCACCTGTTCCAAATAACGCTATAGAAATTGGGATGAGCTCCGGTTCTATGGTTTGTAACTACTTGTGTCCTTTTACATTGCCCATCGTGCTTTCTGTTTGTCATCTGCCCTCATCTTATGATATCCTAGTACAGTATGACTAGAAGAAACTGCCAACAGAAATTGAACTTAACAGTAGTACTGGAGACATCAAAAACCACATTTAATTTTAAAATCAAAATTGGATCAACGTTTAAATGTAAATGTATGCGCATGATAGGCTCAGTTGAAAGGTTGAATGTAAATGTATGCGCACTGATAGGCTCAGTTGAAAGGTTGAATGTAAATGTATGCG
>JAXRKP010000748.1:155000-160000 GCA_037039925.1 Doris montereyensis | reverse complement strand
TTGACCATCACGATACAAATTACTATGAATTAAAATGTTAAATAATAAAGAAAAGAATAATGCGTATTCACGTTTTATATAATAAACAAACTAAAAAAAAAGCAACATTCAATTCAATTCAATTCAATTCAGTTCAAGTTTATTTGGTGTAGGACATTTTTCTTTGTTTAATATCGCTTCAAATAATTATGTCCACACAACAACAACAAAAAACAGTATAATATCATCTATGATATAAGTATATAAAACACAACGGTCGAAATGATAAGTACAATTATGGTGAAAAAGTATCGTTCCAAAATATGTAAATTAATTAAGCTGTCGACGCAAACGCACGCCCACCTACACACACACATTTGCATGTTCGGCAATTTAAATATTTTCTACGTTGATTAAACGAATAAATTACATTGAAAGGAAGACGGGGAAGTTACGTGAATGATGTGGAAAAATGAAGACGGGGATGTGGAAAAGGAAGACGGGCAAGTTACATGGATGATGTGTGGAAAAAGGAAGACGGGGAAGTTACATGGATGATGTGACGGGGAAGTTACATGAATGATGTGTAAGACGGAGAAGTTACATGAATGATGTGTGAAAAAGGAAGACGGAGAAGTTACATGAATGATGTGTAAAAAGGAAGACGGGGAAGTTACATGAATGATGTGTAAAAAGGAAGACGGAGAAGTTACATGAATGATGTGTAAAAAAAGGAAGACGGAGAAGTTACATGAATGATGTGTAAAAAGGAAGACGGAGAAGTTACATGAATAATGTTAAAAAGGAAGACAGAAGTTACATGAATGATGTGGAAAAAGGAAGACGGAAAAGTTACATGAATGATGTGGAAAAAGGAAGACGGTGAAGTTGCATAGATGATGTGGAAAAAGGAAGACGGTGAAATTGCATAGATGATGTGGAAAAACGAAGACGGGGAAGTTACATGAATGATGTGCTAAAAAGGAAGAATTGGGTCAAAATGCGAAATATATGATGAATAATAACGTCGCGGTTAAGTGGGTCTACAGAGCGCATGGAAACTCAGTGGGTAACTGAGACGTTTAAGACAAAGTTCAAAACCCACCTGTTTCCACACACAGCCATAAAACCCTCACCGCTGACATAAATATAGTTCAATGATGTCTACTGTCTTTTGTATTACCATCCTATGCTTTGAAATATTCTTCTCATGTCTAACGTATATATTGTGTTAGTATGTGTACATTATATATGTATATGCCTTGATTTATAATGTTTATCCACGTTTGAGTGCTCTGAGCTTGATATATATATATATCGGGTTGGGGCGTTATATAAGAACTTCTACTTATTATTATTATTATTAGTAGTAGTAGTAGTAGTAGTAGTAGTAGTAGTAGCAGTAGCAGTAGTAGTAGTAGTAGTAGTAGTAGTAGTAGTAGTAGTAGTAGTAGTAGTAGTAGTAGTAGTAGTAGTAGTAGTAGTAGTAGTAGTAGTAGTAGTAGCAGTAGTAGTAGTAGTAGTAGTAGTAGTAGTAGTAGTAGTAGTAGTAGTAGTAGTAGTAGTAGTAGTATTGTTATTATTATTATTATTATCATCATTATTATTATTATTATTATTATTATTATTATGATTATTATCATTATTATGATTATTATTATTATTATGATGATTATTATGATTATTATGATTATTATTATTATTATTATTATGATGATTATTATCATTATTATGATTATTATTATTATTATTATTATTATTACTATGATTATTACTAGATCTCTAGATCTACTATTATTAATGAACATAGAAAGAAAACACAATTATAATACGATCATATAAAAGTGACACTCGAGATGGGGGGGGGGGTGGCGGAGGAGGAGGGGGAATGATACTGATAATAACGAGTAGCCCAAAATGTTTTATTTTCTTCTAATGTATGTCATTATTCATATAGATGAACTTAAGCAGAAAACAGTCTACAATGTATATTGATGTAGGGCTGAGACTCCATATAGTCATATAGTAAGATGGCTTAGGCTACGTTCACGCTAAGCCCAGCCAGTTGCTGGCAGCAGACGTCAGCAGCCGGCTGTAGTATGTCGTCACGCCCTTACCTTCTTTTCCGCCATGAAAGCTGGTGATATATTATATTCAGGCTGCCGTCATCACACGCCAGCTGACGTCAGCCAGCAGTTTGCTATGTCGTGTGCACACAAAACAAACGGCTGGATGGTCCAAGGGAAGTAATTTCCCACCTTACCAGCAGAGCGAATGCACTTGATTCGCAGTTAATTCCCTCCAAAATGGACGAGGAGAAGCTTTTATCATAGCTGTCCAAAAGAAATCGGTTATCTACGACAAAGAGGACAAAACCCATCACAACCGTGATGTCATACGTACCGCTTGGGAAGGCATTTCCAAAGAAGTCGGTGCTGATGGTAATTCACATTTAACTTCATTTTTATTGAATAAAATGACATACATACACATAACTTCACTGACTACATACAGAGTCGTAGTTGTAGATCTAGTTACAGTCCGGTTGTTGTTTTTGTTTTGTTGTGTTTGTTTGGTTTGGAGAATGGTCTTCAAAAATCTATTAGATCTAGACTAGATCTGTCTATGATAATTATATAATATGCAATTATCCAACTCAAATGATTTTATAAATTCTTTACAGTGGAAACCTGATAGAACAGGGATGACGGGACCAAACAAAATCCCTACTGTAACCGATTGAGCCCTCTTGTCTCCCTGTTATTGCCGATAAGATTTAATAGAGACAGAGAGAAAGAAAACGGGATTGGGAAAAGCTCTGTTATTACCGGATTTCTCTTACAACCGGTCCTCTTTTAAGTGGTTTCCACTGTATATAGATCTAAATATAAAATAATACAAATAAAAAATTAAGAAAAAGACAGGTTGACAAAGGTCGAACTTCTTCTATCCCCCAACTCTTTAATCAACAACAACAAACAACAACAAAATAATGAAAAAACACAAAAATCCACACAAAAAAAAAACAAAACAAAAACAAAACTAACAACAACAAAAACATAGCAACCAACCATTTATGTACTTAGTCAATAATTGTGTGTGTGTATGTGTATGTGCGTGCGTGCGTGTGTGTCTGTGTGTGTCAGACGTGGCACATTGTAAACATAACATCTTTGTGATAATGTATCATGATTGTCATGTTTGGCTGATATGTCACATATTTAGTGTCCACCATTACACCAGTTTCAGATCATGTCATTCTGCCAAGGCAGACTCCCACATTGTGGTGTGAAATACGCCATCAAAGTATCTCTCCTGACGTTGCATGACAGCTTGCTCTTGCATTGTTTGCCGGCAGTTCTGTCAATTTGAAGTTGTTCTGCTCTACATCTGGAAGCAGTGTGCGTTCAGGCTCCTTGTTTTGAACAAAGTTGTGCAGTACACAGACGACTTTCACACTGTCAATTTCAAAGTCTATTGGCTTCCACAAAACGCGCCACGTGCTAGAAGCCACCCCAAAGTGCATTCCACTTGTCTCTGAGCTCATGAAAGTCTGTAATTAAAAATGCGCTTTTCATAAGTCAAATTGCGTCTTGGGAATGGTCTCATGATGTTTTGAAGCAGAGGAAAAGCTTCATCTCCCACAAATGCAAAGGGTAGGTTTAGTGTTTGAGATCTCTGCAGCAGGTTTTGGTAGCTGAGTTTGTTTTCTGACAACAATCTCCCAAAAGGCGATTCTTGCAGGATACCACCGTCGCTGCGGCTTCCGTAAGCACCTACATCTGCCACAAGAAATCTCCCTTTTGCATCTACGATTGCCATCAAAACAATGGAGTGATATCCTTTAATTGTAGTATTTCGACCCGGAATTAAATACGCTTTTAAGGTGAACATGCTTTCCGTCCATTGCACCGAAAAGTCTCTGGTCGCATCCGTATGTAATCTACACATTTCTGGGCATCGCCCATCACTTGCAGAATTAATTGATGGTATTCCCATTCACGCTACGACTGCGGTGAATTGGGTGAACATCATATTTTCGAGAATTCGTTTCAATAATCGGTTTTGTAAAATCCACCACAGCAATATTGTTTCTTCCTCCTGGAAAGCGCCATGTTTTTCCCTCCAAAGTGTGGCATCAATTTTCCGGACAGCAACTGCCGGTTTTACCGTAAACACTGCATGGCAGCCAAGCTGCCGATGGCAGCTGGCTGACGGCAATTTGCCGGGTTTAGCGTGAACTTAGCCTTAGCGTGAACTTAGCCTTAGCGTGAACTTAGCCTTTAACGTGAACTAAGCCTAGCGTGAACTTAGCCTTAGCGTGAACTTAGCCTTAGCGTGAACTTAGCCTTAGCGTGAACTTAGCCTTAGCGTGAACTTAGCTAGCGTGAACTTAGCCTTAGCGTGAACTTAGCCTTAGCGTGAACTTAGCCCTAGATGTAGGAGTATAAGACGGCGTCAATTACACCTCTTTCTTGTACTAACTCACGGTGGGTGGTTGACAGGCGCAGCTGGTGGGTCCTATTTTTTCTTTTTCTCTCTTTACTTATCTTTTCTCCTTTTTACTTCTCTTTTCGCTCTTTACTTATCTATTTTCTCTTTTTACTTTCCTTTTCTCTCTTTTGCTTATCATTTACTTATCTTTTCTCTCTTTTACTTACCTTTTCTCTCTTTTACTTATCTTTTCTCTCTTTTGCTTATCTTTTCTCTCTTTTACTTATCTTTTTTTCTTTAACTTACCTTTTCTCTCTTTTACTCATCTTTTCTCTCTTTTACTTATCGTTTCTCTCTTTGCTTACCTTTTCTCTCTTTTACTTATCGTTTCTCTCTTTTACTTAACTTTTCTTTCTTTTACTTATCTTTCCTCTTGCTGTTTCCCTCTTAAACTTCCCTGAGATCACATCATCTGATCGGAAGAGGAGAAGGGTGGGATTTCAATGAAAACAAACAAACAAACAAACAAACAAGCAAACTTTGACGCACGTCTTGCCTGATATCTTCCAGCTTGTCGTGCAACTTTC
>JAXRKP010000748.1:140000-150000 GCA_037039925.1 Doris montereyensis | reverse complement strand
TGCGTATGATAATGCGTACAATATTATTATGATTAAATCATTGAACCGCCATTGATTTGGAAGTGCATTAAATTTTAAGACAGGGGAGAAAAGATTCAGATTCCTTCAGGGTCGTTACAGCCCACACAGAACTGGAGCTTATTTCGATATCTATTGCATAAAGCGGAACGGCTGACAATGTATGACCTCCTGGACAGGGACGCTAGTTTTGGCGTAGGTTTGTTTTTTTCAAAAACTTTTGCTCCAATACTGGTGCTGCTGGTTACACATCTTACACTTTGGTGGACAGCGAAAATGTGTGTTAACGAACGTAACGTCGCATCCAGCATTGAACCCAGGACCGCGCGATCCAAGGCGGAAAGCGTCACCACCGGACCAGCCAAGCCATAGAGAGCGCGAAGTGATGTTACTGCATCTACGTTCTCTATACGGTAGAGTGAGTAAAACGAAGAAGAGTGAGAGGGCAAAGGGTCGTGTTTTGAAGAGACAAACAAAGACATGAAATAGACCTCAAGTTTCCGTTGGGGTAAAGATTTGATAGAATGAGTGTGCAGTTGAGAAAAAGTTTAACGGACTTTCTTTCTTTTTTTTGTTAGTGTGTGTAGGTGAATTCCGCCTGTCCACCTGCTAGAGAAAATAAAATGTTGTCGCTAAAGGGATGACTAAGGACATAAAATGAATATCGAATCCCTGTATAAACAAAGAAAGAAAGAAATACAACAAAGAAAAGACAGAAAACAGTCTTTAGACATCAGATGGAATCGAACCCGAGATCTCGGCGCCAGCACCCATCGCCTCGTCATGAAAGCAACGTAGTGAGCTGAATTGGGTGGTAGTGCGCTTTTTTTCCTTCCATGGCGAGGCGATGGATGCCAACGCGGAGGTCACATGTTCCATTCTTCCTGGTGCTCAAAGATTTCTTTTTTCTTTTTCTGTCCATGTCTTTGTATTTGTCTCGTATTTGTTCTTACTTAAATCAATAGTTTATTCAATATCCCTATTCGTCACTTTCAACGTACCCCTTGCCTCACTGCTTGCCTTGCTGTGTTGCTCAGTGAGTGGATAATGGAAGCTACAGACATGCTGGCAAATGCACAATAGATTATCTTACTTAATTCAATTATTTTAGTTGCCATCAAAACCCTGTCATATAATTCTTTAACTTTTTTTCTTTCTTTCTTTCTTTCCAAGACTTCGCTTCGATCAGATCAGTGTGAAATGACTGCCATCAAGATGGAGAACGACAGCAGTGTTTGTCATGACGTCATTGTGGGGCATACGCAGACAACAGGAATGTACTCTTCTTCCAGGGGAATGTACTCTTGGCAACCGAGATCGTCTATCCGTGCTGTGTCGAAATTCAGATTTCCTGATTCCTAATCGCGAGGCTTATGGAGGGTCAGGGGTCACTTTGTCGTCTTCTGCTGCTTACGTCACTTCCTTTGTTGTGTCAATGATAGTCTGGTGTCAATCATTCGTAGGGCAACGAGTGCATGTCGTGTAAATGATCAGTTAAGGAAAATTGAAACTCTTGTCAAATACCGATGTAACACTACAGAGAGAGAAAAAAAAGCTATTATTGTAATATTGACAAATAAGAATGATTATAATACAACTATTACACATTTATTTAGTAACAGATACCAGTGTCTCATGAAAAGAAGAACGACTGAATGTTAGCGTGATTATAAGGGCATTGAATACCAACGTAGTCATTAGTGATAAAGTATCGATCTAAAATTGTGTGACTATGTCTTGGTAAGGTTATTATGAAACCAAAAAGTACTTAACCAAATTTTGTTGTTGTAGCAAATCCGTTATCGAAATCACAATAAATAGATGGGTGCATGAATGAATAAATAAATAAATAATAAATAAATAAATAAATAAATAAATAAATAAATAAATAAATAAATAAATAAATAAATAGATAAATAAATAAATATATAAAATATGTGAGTGAATAGACAAATGTATGAATGAATAAACAGATATATAAAAAGAAATGAACAAGCCAATAAAATAATTATTTAACTCAATAAATATTAGATGAAATTTAAAAAAAAATATATATATAATCATAAATATTTGGTAACTTATGTAATACATCAATTAACATCCGTGAATTCTAAATCTGATGGTACAATATATAGTGTTTGGCAGGCACAGTGATCAGTACTGAGATCTGCATTTCTGATCCGTCACTGGAGATCTGCATTTCTGATCAGTACTGGTGATATGCATTTCTGATACGTACTGGGGATCTGCATTTCTGATCCGTATTGGGGATCTGCATTTCTGATCCGTATTGGGGATCTGCATTTCTGATCCTGTATTGAGATCTGCATTTCTGATCCGTATTGGGGATCTGCATTTCTGATCCGTATTGGGGATCTGCATTTCTGATCCGTATTGGGGATCTGCATTTCTGATACGTATTGGGGATCTGCATTTCTGATACTGCATTTTTATCCGTATTGGGGATCTGCATTTTTGATCCGTATTGGGATCTGCATTTCTGATCCGTATCGGAGATCTGCATTTTTTCCGTACTGGTGATCTGCATTTTTATCCGTATCTGGGATCTGGAGATCATTTTGATCCGTACTGGAGATCTTTTTGATCATGGAGATTCTTTTTGATCCGTACTGGAGATCTGCATTTTTTATCCGTACTAGGAGATCTGCATTTCTGATCCGTATCCTGGAGATCTGTTTTTCTTATCCGTACTGGAGATCTGTTTTTCTGATCCGTACTGGAGATCTGCATTTTTGATCCGTACTGGAGATCTGCATTTTTGATCCGTACTGCTGATCTGCATTTTTGATGCTGGAGATCTGCATTTTTGATCCGTACTGGAGATCTGCATTTTTGATCCGTACTGGAGATCTGCATTTCTGATCCGTACTGGTGATCTGTATTTCTGATCCGTACTGGAGATCTGTATTTCTGATTCGTACTGGAGATCTGCATTTTTGATCCGTACTGGAGATCTGCATTTTTGATCCATACTGCTGATCTGCATTTTTGATCCGTACTGGAGATCTGCATTTTGATCCGTACTGGAGATCTGCATTTTGATCCGTACTGGAGATCTGCATTTTGATCCATACTGGAGATCTGCATTTTTGATCCGTACTGGAGATCTGCATTTTTGATCCGTACTGGAGATCTGCATTTTTGATCCGTACTGTAGATCTGCATTTTTGATCCGTACTGGAGATCTGTATTTCTGATCCGTACTGGTGATCTGTATTTCCGATCCGTACTGGAGATCTGCATTTTTGATCCGTACTGGAGATCTGCATTTTTGATCCGTACTGGAGATCTGTATTTCTGATCCGTACTGGAGATCTGTATTTCTGATCCGTACTGGAGATCTGTATTTCTGATCCGTATTGGGGATCTGCATTTCTGATCCGTATTGGGGATCTGCATTTTTATCCGTATTGGGGATCTGCATTTCTGATCCGTATTGGGGATCTGCATTTTTGATCCGTACTGCTGATCTGCTTTTTTGATCCGTATTGAGGATCTACATTTTTGATCCGTACTGGGGATCTGCATTTTTTGATGTGTGCAGCATTAATTTTTGTATATAATACATATTTCTTCTTTATCTCAAATTTTGCATTGCGCTTAAACATTACAATAATATTCATCCCAAGACACATATTTAGTTTGGGTTTGATTGGGATTTTTTTCACTTTGTATATTGCAAACAAAAAAACCCCGACAAAACTACGAATAATAATAGTACCAACAAACAAAACAACAACGAAAACCCCCATTGATTTAACGTTTTCTCTATAATTGTTAATCTACATACAAAGAAACACATATTATTTATTTAATGTAAAATATTACAATTAAACATATTATATGCCTTTTTTTGTTTATCCATGTATTCACATCCGGTTTTATATTCATCAAAACAAATTTTCATATCACAGTTTTGCGGTTCTAATTGTTGTCTTTGTAAACGATCTAAATATGCTTCCAATTTACGTCATCCAGTGAATGGCCCATTTTTATCGGCATTTATTTTCTCAACGAGATGTTGTAAAAATGGGGAGGTAATGGAGACATTACTTCAACGGCCATGATAGGCAGCGGCCATGATAAGCAGCGGCCATAATAGGCAGCGGCCAGGACAGGTAGCGGCCAAAGCACATCTCATGGTTGGCTAGGCGTTCTTAGCAAACATCGTGGAACACAATAGTTGGAAAACCAAATTGTCAGCCACTCAGGTGGCTAGCCAACTAGATTGCTTGCCAACCAGATTGCCAACCAACTAGAATACTTGCCAACCAGATTGCCAGCCAACCAGATTGCCAGTCAACTAGATTGACAGTCAACTAGATTGACAGCCAACTAGATTGCCAGCCAACCAGATTGCCAGTCAACTAGATTGCTTGCCAACCAGATTGCCAGCCAACCAGATTGCCAGTCAACTAGATTGCCAGTCAACCAGATTGCCAGCCAACCAGATTGCCAGCCAACCAGATTGCCAGTCAACTAGATTGCCAGCCAACCAGATTGCCAGTCAACTAGATTACCAGCCAACCACATTGCCAGTCAACCAGATTGCCAGCCAACCAGATTGCCAGCCAACCAGATCGCCAGTGAATTAGATTGCTTGCCAACCAGATTGCCAGCCAACCAGATTGCCAGTCAAGTAGATTGCCAGTCAACTAGATTGCCTGCCAGTCAACTAGATTACCAGTCAAGTAGATATCCAGTCAAGTAGATTGCCAGTCAAGTAGATATCCAGTCAAGTAGATTGCCAGTCAAGTAGATTGCCAGTCAAGTAGATTGACAGTCAAGTAGATTGCCAGTCAACTAGATTGTTACAGTACTACTGGTCTTGTGGCGACGTGGTTGCAATTCGAGGCAAAGGAAAAAAGAAATCATGAAACTGTTTATCCTTCTAGTGTTTCAGCTTCAATGTATCGTTTGCACGAGACGGTATCGTGTCAAAGGATGGCACGATACTTTATGTTTAAGTCGTCCAACGCAGCCTCGACAGCCTTCCTAATTTCTGTGCAAAACATTTTCCATTGGCGTCAATTTGCAACAATTTCTCTGATTGTCTGGAAGTCTTCGTAGAATGTCAGCAGGAGGTTGTTGCTTGGCATTTTTTAAAGCTCCTTGTTCAGTTTTATTGACTGTGTTATGACTGGTCGTCCTTTGTAATTTGGACCAAGATCAGTGACATAACAGGCCATGGTTTTGTTTGCTGAGATTTCTGAATTTCTTCTTGAAAAATATCTTTTTTCAATAAAACTTCAGTACAATCTTCTTTTCCTATTTAAACCTGATTCATTACAGATGTTCATAATTCAAGCTTGCCTTGTAGTAAGAAATTAAATAAATAATTTCCTTTTACCGTAATAATAACTATTGAATTTTGTAAATCAATTGTAATACTTCATTTACCTCATTTCTTTGGTGATGACATCTAAATAACACCCGTTTGCGTTAATCATTGATGATAATAAATATGGATATCACGGATTTAAGAATCCTAAAGCAAGTTATCAAGTAGTTATGTTGTTGTTGTTTTGTTTTGTTTTTCTTTTCAAACAGGTTATCGTTTTTTCTTCAATTACTTCCTTGCAAGTTATCAAGTAGTTATGTTGTTGTTGTTTTGTTTTTTTCTTTTCAAACAAGTTATCGTTTTTCTTCAATTACTTCCTTGCAAGTTATTAAGTAGTTATGTTGTTGTTGTTTTGTTTTGTTTTCTTTTCAAACAGGTTATCATTTTTGTCTTCAATTACTTCCTTGCAAGTTATTAAGTAGTTATGTTGTTGTTGTTTTGTTTTCTTTTCAAACAGGTTATCATTTTTGTCTTCAATTACTTCCTTATCCAGCTATCAAACGTTATGTTTTGTTGTTTTGTTTTTTTCTTTTCAAACAGGTTATCGTTTTTTCTTCAATTACTTCCTTGTCTGTTTGTAATGTTTTGTATGACACTTACTTTATCGGAGATGGACAATAACCTATTGCATAATTTTGGAATATAATTTGCTATTTATTAATAAATAATTATATAATCGTTTTGATACAAAACATATTTTTGCCCACGTTATATCTATACTTCCCCTATAATATCACCATTAATTGGAACGGTCCTATGTAAAACTAAAGACACCGTTTTTGCTCCAACATTGATAACGATTGACAGACAGGTTTTTTAATTCTTTTTGATTCTTTTTGCTGCAAACATATTTTCCCCACGTCAATGGTTTGTTGTTTGTTGGGGGGGGGTTCAGTAACTGATCCATCGCCATTACGTAAAGATTATCCCATCTGATAGCAGTGTGCTCTTGCTATCTTTGCAAGTTTTCAATTTAAACGGAAGGGCGGGGGGGGGGAGGGGGGGGCAGGGGACAGATTCCTTTGCTCCTTTATCAGACAGACAAACAACAGCCAGCTGAGAAATGGACAGGAGAAAATTAGCTCTTACGCCTATCGGAGATGGACAATAAGCTAGGAGGTCCTATGTGCCTTTGCGCATGTAACATAAAACCTTGGTGGTTGGAAACCCACTCAGGGCCAATTGAATTTGCTACCAAGGCTTATTAAGAAATAAATCTACAACCGTAAATTGACCAGCTGGAAACCCTTTCTCTCCAATTTCTCATCGTCTCTGAATGAATTGAATTTGCTACTCTTCCGGAAAGGGATCTTAGCATTCATCTCATTCGTCCCCAATAATTATACAACCGTATTGACCAGTTGGAAACCCACTCATCTCTAACAGTGACAATTGAATTTGCTACCAAATGACTTATTAATAAATAATTATACAACCGTATTGACCTCCAGTTGGAAACCCACTCAACTCAGAATTGAATTTATTACCAAAGCCTTATTAATGTAGAAGAGGTAAAGATCGGGGGCTAATGCTATGGCACTTGGCGGGATTTTATGTAGAACAGGCGTATGACCGGGCATCCATACTTTTCTCAGAATAAGATTTTTTTTATTTTTCCCTAGGTAAACGTCTTTGAGCAGTGATAGCAAACGTTACACCGGATCGTCTATACTGACGTAAAGGGACTATATCGTTATCACCGACATCTCAAAATAACAGTTCATCAGGCATGGAAATAAGACAAATATTATCGTTTATATTTCAGAACTCAGAGAGAGAGAGAGAGAGAGAGAAAGAGACTTTTGGGAGAATTTTCTTCTAGAGTTCTCTCTGAGAGCAGAAAGACTCCAGACATTCCCTAACTTGCAGATAGCAGATGTTGATGAAGACGGAGTCCTGAGTATGAATAGCGTGACCTGACTTTATGTCAGAAAAAGCAGACAAAGACTGACTTGGAAGTGTACAGAGATGGTGAGAAACAGAGACAGACAGTTCAGGCAAATCGATCGTTTATCTCCCAGCACCATTTCAGACAGACAGACAGACAAAAAGTCATTGGCCTAGTGGTGAAGAAAAATAAACAAGTCCGACATACAGACAGACAGACAAACAAAGACAGAAATCTATTACTCTGTTTGAGTGCGTTACAGAAGACTGAGAGAGAATGGCGAGTTGAGATATTTGAGGGACCTTGACTCCCTGAAAACAGAAGGGAAACTCGTGTTAGTTGCTATATTGGGTTTTATACAACCATGCATAAACAACATGATTAACTCCTTTGTGTCATACGAAATACTTTTGCTAAGCCCGGAAGACGATAAATCGGTAGAAAATCTTCTACAAGACACAGTAACTGATCATAACAAATTACAATGTAAAGTCTTCATCTTTATCTTTACATCTCCTGGTCCGATTCTCTTCCATATACACATACACATATTGCAAAAGAGAGAGAGAGAGAGAGAGAGAGAGAGAGAGAGGAGAGAGAGAGAGAGAGAGAGAGAGAGAGAGAGAGACAGACAGACAGACAGACAGACAGACAGGCAGACAGCCGGACAGACAGACAGAGAGAAAGAGACAGACAGACAGAGAGAAGAGACAGACAGACAGACAGATACATAGATTACACTTGAACTAAGCAATCAATTATTGTTTAAGAATGAAAACAATTTATATTACAGATAAATCCACATTAAGGAAACAATGTTAAATGTCAGTAGAAATAAAATTGTCAATTATACTTCTCTGTAAACCTTTTCTGTAAATAAAAAATAAACTTCCACAATTTCTTTATGGATGCAACATTTAAAACTCCTAAGCATATTGTTAAGCATCCAAGATGTACAAACAATTACAAGAAGAAGAAGAAGAAGAAGAAGAAGAAGAAGAAGAAGAAAAAAGAAGTTTGTTTTTGTTTTTAACTAATTTTCTAAAATAAGAAGAAGAAGAAGAAGAAGAAGAAGAAGAAGAAGAAGAAGAGGAAGAAGAAGAAGAGGAAGAAGAAGAAGAAGAAGAAGAAGAAGAGAGAAGAAGAAGAAGAAGAAGAAGAAGAGAGAAGAAGAAGAAGAAGAAGAAGAAGAAGAAGAAGAAGAAGAAGAGAGAAGAAGAAAAAGAAGAAGAAGAAGAAGAACAAGGAGGAGGAGGAGGAGGAGGAGGAGGAGGAGGAGGAGGAGGAGGAGGAGGAGAGGAGTAGGAGGAGGAGGAGGACGATGAAGAGAAACCGAAACAGAAACAATAGTAACAGCCGCAATTGTTACATTTTAATAGCAGAGATCCGTTCAAAATACCCAAACTCCGTCATACTGCTGCATTCATATGCCCCTTAGTTTCATTTGGTTTTGTTTGAGATTTTTTCTTGTTGTTTTGCGTTTTGGGTTTCTTTTCGGGCTTTTTTGGTTTGGAGGAAATCTTATAGATTGGTCTTTGTTGCAAAATAGTTTTTCTTCTACTCACACATCCGGTTTTCTGTCTGTCAGTCTGTCTGGCTGTCTATCTGTCTGTCTGTCTGTATGTCTGTCTGTCTGTCTGTCTGTCTGTCTCTCTCTCTCTCTCTCTCTCTCTCTCTCTCTCTCTCTCTCTCTCTCTCTCTCTCTCTCTCTCTCTCTCTCTCTCTCTCTCACTCACTCTCTCTCTCTCTCTCTCTCTCTCTCTCTCTCTCTCTCTCTCTCTCTCTCTCTCTCTCTCTCTCTCTCTCTCTCTCTCTCTCTCTCTCTCTCTCTCTCTCTCTCTCTCTCTCTCTCTCTCTCTCTCTCTCTCTGTCTCTCTCTCCCTCCCTCTCTTTCTCTCTCCCTCTCTCTCTCTCTTTCTCTCTGTATCTGTCTCTGTCTCTGTCTCTCTCTCTCTCTGTCTCTCTCTCTCTCTCTCTCTCTCTCTCTCTCTCTCTCTCTCTCTCTCTCTCTCTCTCTCTCTCTCTCTCTCTCTCTCTCTCTCTCTCTCTCTCTCTCTCTCTCTCTCTCTCTCTCTCTCTCTCTCTCTCTCTCTCTCTCTCTCTCTCTCTCTCTCTCTCTCTCTCTCTCTCTCCCTCTCTCATGCATACATTGTCTATCTGTCTTTCTGCCACCTAAAATCTTTGTCTGCCTCTCTTATTATCTCCCCTCCGCCCCGCCCCCCCCCCTCTCCTTCTTTCTCATTCCTTCTTCCAGCTCTCGTTTTTCCTCTGTTTCTATCAGTCTGTGTGTCTATTTGATTGCATGTCTGTCTAACTGTGGAGATTTCTTAGAGTAATTAATACAAGCCCTGGGGACTATATCCCTTATTTCGGCATAACCCAAACTGGAACAAAAGAATGTGCAAGCTTTGTACAAATTACCATATTATTATTGTCAGTTCGCTACAACATATTGTATGTTAGATCTAATAGAAAAACGATATGGAGGATATCGAAAACATGGCATAGCAAATCAGGAGATAAGACATTGACAAGACGTGTGGAGATAAGACATTGACAAGTTTGGAGATAAGACATTGACAAGTTTGGAGATGAGACATTGACAAGTTTGGAGATAAGACATTGACAAGTTTGGAGATAAGACATTGACAAGTTTGGAGATAAGACATTGACAAGTTTGAAGATAAGACATTGACAAGTTTGGAGATAAGACATTGACAAGTTTGGAGATA
>JAXRKP010000748.1:122500-130000 GCA_037039925.1 Doris montereyensis | reverse complement strand
TATAAACAGAGACGGTACAATAAGTGATATCTCAACACAAGAAGAAAAGAGAAGAAACACGTACTCTCTCTGTGGTGGAGTTGTCCCCACAACGTAGTGAATCGTTGGTGAGGGGGAGGGGGGGAGGAGGAGGAGGAGGGAGGAGGGAGGGGCAAGAGACAGGTATCTTTTTTTTTTATTTGATTCGGTTTGATGTTACCTACATCCACAGCACTAAGGTGATATCGGGTTTTTGTTTTGTTTGGTTTGGTTTGGGTTGGGGTTTTTTGGTATAATTTTTTTATTTTTACGCAGACTGTCCTGTAACAGCCAATAGATTTTTAATGTGCGCAAAGTGTTGTGATCTGCACACGGAACCTCATTTTTATCGTCCGTCTCTGGTGGGACTGGTGTCAATCCACCTTCTTTGACCAGGGGGGGGGGGCAGGGCAGGAGGATTTACTCGAAAAAAAAAACTTGAGAAAATGTAGCAACTTGTCGGTCCCGAACCCACGACCTTTTGGTTGACACCTTGTCTTTGGACCGCCAAGTCCCTTCAACAGGTCAAAGGTCAAATCTGGCGTCAGACATAATAGATCACTGCACTTACGCGCAAAAGTTGTCGAATTCAGACTCGTTGACACCGATGATGGAGAATTTGTCGTCTGCAATGGAAGCATTCTGGTTGAGGATTGGCTCTGGGTTGACGTTGATGGCAGCGTAACACTGGATGAGGCTCTGTGTGGCTTCTTGTTCGCATGCTGTGA
The DNA here is from genome assembly GCA_037039925.1 of Doris montereyensis. NCBI lineage: Eukaryota > Metazoa > Mollusca > Gastropoda > Nudibranchia > Dorididae > Doris > Doris montereyensis. The sequence continues at coordinate 129,254 of JAXRKP010000748.1, read as the reverse complement.
ACGTTAAAATAAGGAGAAGATGTGTGTGTGCTGGTTAGAGGGTGGGTAGGTGGAGGATAGAACTCATTAAGGGGAGAGGAGGAGGAAGCGAGAGTCAGGAACAGGCGAAAGGAGGAAAATAACTGAACATAAGTTGAAAATGGAAGTTGAAAATGAAAGTTGAAAATGGAAGTTGAAAATGGAAGTTGAAAATGAAAGTTGAAAATGGAAGTTGAAAATGGAAGTTGAAAATGAAAGTTGAAAATGGAAGTTGAAATGGAAGTTGAAAAGTAAACTAAAACGAATAATGAATAATATGAATTAAACATATATCATTACTTTGACATACAATCGATAGAAATCTATGCCATAGAATTCCTTAATATTAATAATGAACGATCTACATTTGTGGGGGGGGGGTTATTGAGAAGAGTGATAACTCTTGCTCACAATCTATTCAATGAATCGTTCAATCTACCTTACCTACAAAGTATTTACACTATAGAATCGTGGGTTCGTGGCCGAGTTTGTTTCTTGTTTTTTTTCCAATCAAGCCCACTTCCCCTGGTCCAAGTAGATGGATCGACACCTAGCCCGATTTGAGCTGAGACGTACAAGAAAAAGGAGGTCTCGTGTGCCAATCACAACACTCTGAGCACGCTAAAGATCCCTTTGCTGTTTACAGGGCAGTCTGGGAAAAATAAAGAGATCCTACCAAAGAACCCCGAGATCTGCCGAGGAGAAACGCCAATCACATTTCCAGTGGAGGATGTGTAGTTCGATGCCCATGTCCTGACATGGGTGACACGTAGATCTAGTGATGTTAATGATTTATATTATGACATAGGTGATACGAAGATCTAGTGATGTTAATGATTTATATTATGACATAGGTGATTTGATGTTAATGATTTATATTATGACAGAAGATCTAGTGATGTTAATGATTTATATTATGACATAGGTGACACGTAGATCTAGTGATGTTAATGATTTATATTATGACATAGGTGACACGTAGATCTAGTGATGTTAATGATTTATATTATGACATAGGTGATACGAAGATCTAGTGATGTTAATGATTTATATTATGACATAGGTGACACGAAGATCTAGATGTTAATGATTTATATTATGACATAGGTGACACGAGATCTAGTGATGTTAATGATTTATATTATGACATAGGTGACACGAAGATCTAGTGATGTTAATGATTTATATTATGACATAGGTGATGTTAATGATTTATATTATGACGATACGAAGATCTAGTGATGTTAATGATTTATATTATGACATAGGTGACACTAGTGATGTTAATGATTTATATTATGACATAGGTGATACGAAGATAGTGATGTTAATGATTTATATTATGACATAGGTGACACGTAGATCTAGTGATGTTAATGATTTATATTATGACATGGGTGAACGTAGATCTAGTGATGTTAATGATTTATATTATGACATGGGTGACACGTAGATCTAGTGATGTTAATGATTTATATTAGACATGATGTTAATGTTAATGATTTATATTATGACATGGGTGATACGAAGATCTAGTGATGTTAATGATTTATATTATGACATGGGTGACACGTAGATCTAGTGATGTTAATGATTTATATTATGACATGGGTGACACGTAGATCTAGTGATGTTAATGATTTATATTATGACATGGGTGACACGTAGATCTAGTGTTAATGATTTATATTATGACATGAGTGACTAGATCTAGTGATGTTAATGATTTATATTATGACATGGGTGACACTTAGATCTAGTAATGTTAATGATTTATATTATGACATGGGTGACACTTTAGTAATCTAGTTATCTAGTTATGTTAATGATTTATATTATTTTCAGACGCTGCACATGCCAGATAACAATCAAAGATAAAATGGGGAAGCAATTTGAATGGGGGGAAAAAAGCCATAAAAGAAAGATAGTATTGATTTCGACGTGTCATCAGCACCATAATTTGTTTCATCGCAATTTACCCACGTCCAGCACATGCGATGAGCTCAGAATGACTTAAGAGGAAACAGTGAGATGAAAATCTGGTGAAAGAGTGAAATTAAAGAGTGGTTTTTTTTTCTGTATCATAAAAGACACTAGATCAATTTAGCTTTGTACCCTCTTTGACACGCCGGAAGATAAGTCGGTAGAGCGTATGGCTACCACCCAGGAAACCTTAAGTTCGCTTCCTAGTACAGACAATTTGTTTCTGGCTCTCCTATCGACCCAGCAGCGAAATGGCGGCTAGCTAGAAGTATTGAGACTCGGCGAAGGTAAAGGCAGTGTGGAAATTAATGGCAAATTACCACATTATGCCTAGAACAAAAATAAGACTATATTCTTGATTCTCCTACGCTCAACTCCGGGTAGGGAACTTCCTTCAAGGCCGTTACGGCCCATAGAGCCGGAGAGCTTATCTCGGTTTCAATAGCGTGTAGCAGAACAGGTGATAATAATCACCTCCTGGACATGCCGTTAGTCTGGCGTAGATTTTTTTACTCCCAAGCTAGTGCTTGTACCCACTTACACCAGGCTTGAATGGAGAGCACGCGTGTTTAGTGTCTTTACAGTGATCACAACGTCGGGCCTGGCTTTAAAAGTATTCGAATCTGTGACCTCATGGTCCCCAGTCCTGCAGCCTAACAACTCGGCCACCGACGCCACAGGTATGGAGGCTACTCTACTTTATCTCCCTTAAATACAGATTTGTTTGGAGGGGCGAGAGGGGGGGGGTGGGGGGTTCAAGTTTATCGAACGAATTAGTTCTATTCTCACGTTCTCCACAGACAGCGTCCATGAAGGCCAGGAGTTGTCCGCCCTTCCCAAAACACCCAGACGATCCTCCTCTGTACACTGTGTGCTGTTGTATCTCTGCATCTGTTTGAGCACGCAGGGAATCAGGTTGTCTTGCATCTGGACGCTGCAAAGGAAAGGCAAAACCCGAGAAAACTATAGTCAGAGAATCAAAGATTACAATGTAAAAGAAAAAACCAGCGATATCAATGCAAAGAGAATCAAAGATTACACTTGAAAGCAGAAAAATCAACGATATCAATGCAAGGAGAATCAAAGATTACAATGTAAAAGAACCAGCGATATCAATGCAAAGAGAATCAAAGATTACAATGTAAAGAGAACCAGCGATATCAATGCAAAGAGAATCAAAGAGAACCAGCGATATCAATGCAAAGAGAATCAAAGATTACAATGTAAAGAGAACCAGCGATATCAATGCAAAGAGAATCAAAGATTACAATGTAAAGAGAACCAGCGATATCAATGCAAAAGAGAATCAAAGATTACAATGTAAAGAGAACCAGCGATATCAATGCAAAGAGAATCAAAGATTACAATGTAAAGAGAACCAGCGATATCAATGCAAAGAGAATCAAACATTACAATGCAAAGAGAACCAGCGATATTAATGCAAAGAGAATCAAAGATTACAATGTAAAGAAAACCAGCGATATCAATGCAAAGAGAATCAAATATTACAATTCAAAGAAAGCTAAAGATAACAACGGAACGGGAAAACATTAAAGATGAATATTGACAGAAAATGGGCAGAAAACCAAAGATTTAAATGGAAAGAAAAGTAAAAAAAATATAACAATGGGCAGAAGACCAAAGATTACAATGGAAAGAAAAGTCAAGACAATATAACAATGGGCAGAAGACCACAGATTACAAGGGAAAGAAAAGTCAAGACTAGATAACAATGGGCAGAAGACCAAAGATTACAATTGAAAGAAAAGTCAAAACAATATAACAATGGGCAGAAAACCAAAGATTACAATGGAAAGAAAAGTCAGGACTAGATAACAATGGGCAGAAAATCAAAGATTACAATGGAAAGAAAAGTCAAGACAATAAAACAATGTGCAGAAAACTAAAGATTACATTAGAAAGGAAAGCAAAGACAAAAATAGATAACATTGGACATAAAACTAAGGATGAAAATGTGGGAGGGGGGACAAACAAATACAAGCATGGAGAGAAACGAAAGTTTACAATGACCTGAAAACCAACGAGAACACTGGAATGGACACTAGATTACAGTGGATAGAGACCCCACGATCCTCTTCTTTTGTTTTTGTTTCCCACACTCACACCCCCTCTTCTCTCTCTTTTCCTTTCTTTCCTGCTTTTCTCCCCCCCTCTCTCTCTCTCTCTCTCTCTCTCTCTCTCTCTCTCTCTCTCTCTCTCTCTCTCTCTCTCTCTCTCTCTCTCTCTCTCTCTCTCTCTCTCTCTCTCTCTCTCTCTCTCTCTCTCTCTCTCTCTCTCTCTCTCTCTCTCTCTCTCTCTCTCTCTCTCTCTCTCTCTCTCTCTCTCTCTCTCTCTCTCTCTCTCTCTCTCTCTCTCTCTCTCCCCTCTCTCTCTCCCTCTCTCCCTCCCCTCTCCCTCTCCCTCTCTCTCTCTCTCTCTCTCTCTCACACACACACACACACACACACACACACATACACACACACGCGCGCGCGCGCACTCTCGCTCCTATATTCAATCTTCACATTCCCTTCTACTTACTTTTTATATCATCACCGCCTTTTTCTTTCTTTCTTCCTCCTTTCTGTTTTTCTTCTGACGTCACATTGTGTGATGCCTTACGTAGTGCTTATATCTAGATTCTAAATATTTCTCGTTTGTTGTCTGACGAAGGTTATACCCGAAACGTCACGTGTTTGTTTTGTCTTTTCTAGTGGAATTGTCACTTATTGTCATATTTCGTATAGTAGTAGTGACACATTATTTCCAAGATTATGAATCATCAATTAACCATTTAAACCTTTGCTAATATATTTTGTTCATGATAAACTTTGCTATCGTCTTGCATGGTTGGTTCAATGTGGCATCTCATCCCCCCCCACTCCACCTCCCCTCCCATCTCGCGTCTTTCCATATCCCTTAAATCTATCTTCTAAGCATGACTCATACACCAGTAGTCACACCAAATGGCTTGAGGGACACGCTTGATTGATTTGAAGAGGGTTTTTTTTTTAAGCCCCTGGCCCCCTCAAGCAAACTCTCACAAGTAATCATGGCAAGTAAGGAATGTTGTCATATCACTAAGCTTGTTACTTCTAAGAAGAAGAAGAAGAAGAAGAAGAAGAAGAAGAAGAAGAGAAGAAGAAGAAGAAGAAGAAGAAGAAGAAGAAGAAGAAGAAGAAGAAGAAGAAGAAGAAGAAGAAGAAGATTGAAGAAGAAAGAAGAAGAAAGAAGAAGAGGAAGAGGAAGAAGTTTTTTAAGAAGAAGAAGAAGAAGAAGAAGAAGAAGAAGAAGAAGAAGAAGAAGAAGAAGAAGAAGAAAAGAAGAAGAAGAAGAAGAAGAAGAAGAAGAAGAAGAAGAAGAAGAAGAAGAAGAAAAGAAGAAGAAGAAGAAGAAGAAGAAGAAGAAGAAGAAGAAGAAGAAGAAGAAGAAGAAGAAGAAGAAGAAGAAGAGGAAGAAGAAGAAGAAGAAGAAGAAGAAGAAGAAGAAGAAGAAGAAGAAGAAGAAGAAGAAGAAGAAGAAGAAGAAGAAGAAGAAGAAGAAGAAGAAGAAGAAGAAGAAGAAGAAGAAGAAGAAGAAGAAGAAGAAGAAGAAGAAGAAGAAGAAGAAGAAGAAGAAGAAGAAGAAGAAGAAGAAGAAGAAGAAGAAGAAGAAGAAGAAGAAGAAGAAGAAGAAGAAGAAGAAGAAGAAGAAGAAGAAGAAGAAGAAGAAGAAGAAGAAGAAGAAGAAGAAGAAGAAGAAGAAGAAGAAGAAGAAGAAGAAGAAGAAGAAGAAGAAGAAGAAGAAGAAGAAGAAGAAGAAGAAGAAGAAGAAGAAGAAGAAGAAGAAGAAGAAGAAGAAGAAGAAGAAGAAGAAGAAGAAGAAGAAGAAGAAGAGGAAGAAGAAGAAGAAGAAGAAGAAGAAGAAGAAGAAGAAGAAGAAGAAGAAGAAGAAGAAGAAGAAGAAGAAGAAGAAGAAGAAGAAGAAGAAGAAGAAGAAGAAGAAGAAGAAGAAGAAGAAGAAGAAGAAGAAGAAGAAGAAGAAGAAGAAGAAGAAGAAGAAGAAGAAGAAGAAGAAGAAGAAGAAGAAGCAGTATTAGCACTAAGCGCATACGAGACTGCTATACTGCATCAAGTTGTCCAGGAGCTGAGAAAGATTTCGATTCAACTGGCCTGCTGGGGAAGAGATAGTAAACTGTTAGTGAGCCTTCGCCTCTACTGGGATACGGACTATACAATCCATCTTCACCATTACACAACCTAAATCAACATAATACCTATGCACATGATATCTCTTCACTTAACTGCAATGTGCATGTGTATGGAATTTCAGTGATTTAAAACCTGTGAGATACAAGGACTCCCGTTGACCTGTAACTACACAATTTCATTTTCCCTGGTCATGTCATCATAGCCACGCCCTTGACAGAAAATGAAAACTTGTTTTCCACGTACATCGCATCCACCAATTAATCATCAAAATGAGTCACAGTAGAGAGAAGTCAAAAGTGATAAACAACACTAATAGTAACAGTGATAAAACAACAATAATAATAAACGTGATAAACAACAATAATAATAAACAACAATAACATAAACAACAAAAACGTGATAATAATAAACGTGATAAACAACAATAATAATAAATGTGATAAACAAATAATAATAAACGTGATAAACAACAATAATAATTAAAGTGATAAACAACAATAATGATAAAAGTGATAAAAACAAAACAACAATAATAATAAACGTGATAAACAACAATAATAATG
>JAXRKP010000748.1:110000-115000 GCA_037039925.1 Doris montereyensis | reverse complement strand
GCGACCTCTGCGTCGGCACCCATCGCCTCGCCATGAAAAGAAAGCGTGCTATCAATCGAGCTAACTACGCTCCCTAAAAAGGAGTTTCATTAGCAAGGTCTTTCGCACGAATCCAGTCATGACTAGCCGTCATATTCACTGACAGTTCGCTCCCCCAGTAGCCCCGATTACAATTTTCTCTAGATCTAAACCTAGTATTATTTTAAACAACATTTGAACATTGACGAATAAATACATTACAATAGATAGTATGCCTCTGAAGTAATCTGACGTAGATAAAGACAAACAGTGAGGCAAGGGGCATGTCAGAAGTTAATGTAATAACACAAGACAAATATGAAAGCCCCATCGGAACTTGAGAACATCGAAACAAGGAATAGACAAAAATCCAGGTCACCATGGAATCGAACCCGCGACCTGGTGGCAAAATCCAGGTCACCATCGAACCCGCGACCTGGTGGCCTGATGTCTATTCCTTGTGTTTGTCTCGTCTTTTGTTCCGATGGGGTTTTCATGTTGTCTTGTCATTACATTAACTTCCTGACATGCCCCTCTTGCCTCACCTCTCTATAGTATTCATCATCCTCTCTATAGTAAGTCATCATCCCTCTCTATAGTAAGCCATCATCCCTCTCTATAGTAAGTCATCATCCCTCTCTATAGTAAGTCATCATCCCTCTCTATAGTAAGTCATCATCCCTCTCTATAGTAAGTCATCATCCCTCTCTATAGTAATTCAGCATCCCCTCTCTATAGTAAGTCATAATCCCTCTCTATAGTAATTCATCATCCCTCTCTATAATAAGTCATCATCCCTCTCTATAGTAAGCCATCATCCTCTCTATAGTAAGCCAGCATCCCTCTCTATAGTAAGCCAGTATCCCTCTCTATAGTAAGCCAGCATCCCTCTCTGTAAGCCAGCATCCCTCTCTGTAAGCCAGCATCCCTCTCTATAGTAAGCCATCATCCCTCTCTATAGTAAGCCATCATCCCTCTCTATAGTAAGCCATCATCCTCTCTATAGTAAGCCATTACCCCTCTCTATAGTAAGCCATCATCCTCTCTATATTTAGTAGCATCCATCTCTATGAGTGCGCCAGCATCCCTCTCTATATTTAGCCAGTATCCTTCTCTATATTTAGCCAGTATCCCTCTATATTTTGTATCCTTCTCTATATTAAACCAGCATCACTCTCTATATTTAGTATCCTCTCTGACTTTAACCGTAATCCGCACTCATCACTCTCTGACTGTAGCCACATTTCCTCTCTGACTGTAGCCATCATCAATATCTGATTGTAGCCATCATCAATATCTGATTGTTAGCCAGCATCTCTCTATATTGTAGCATCTCTCTATATATTTAGTCAACTTCCCTCTCTGAATGGCAGCATCTCTCTATTTTAGCCAGCCTCCTCCCTATATTTAGTCAGCATCCCTCCTCTGATTGTAGCCACTCAATATCTGATTGTAACCAGCATCCCCTCTATATTGTAGCCAGCATCCCTCTCTGATTTAGTCAACATCCCTCTCTGATTGTAGCCAGCTACTCCCTCTCCTGATTGTAACCAGCATCCCTCTCTATAGTAAGCCAGCATCCCTCTCTGATTGTAACCACATCCCTCTCTCTCTCTAACCATTCTCCCTCTCTCTGATTGTAAGCCAGCATCCCTCTCTGATAGTAGCCAGCATCCCTCTCTGATTGTAGCCATCATCCCTCTCTGATTGTAACCAGCATCCCTCTCTATAATTGTAGCCAGCATCCCTCTCTGATTGTAACCAGCATCCTTCTCTGACTGTGTCCATCCCTCTCTGATTGTTAGCCAGCATCCCTCTCTGATTGTAGCCAGCATCCCTCTCTGACTGTAGCCAGCATTCCTCTCTGACTGTAGCCAGCATCCCTCTCTGACTGTAGCCAGCATCTCTCTCTGAATTGTAGCCACATTCCTCTCTGATTGTAACCAGCATCCTAACTGACTGTGGTCAGCATCCCTCTCTGACTGGATTCCCTCTTTGCCTGTAGTCAGCATCCCTCTCTGACTGTAGTCATCATCCTCTGGCTATAATCAGCATCCCTCTCTGATTATAGCCAGCATCCCTCTCTATACTAAGCCAGAATCCCTCTCTGATTGTAGCCAGCATCCTCTCTGATTAAGTCAGCATCCCTCTTCTGATTGTAGCCAGCATCCCTCTCTGACTGTAGTCAGCATCCCTCTTTGAAAGTATCAGCATCCCTCTCTGACTGTAGTCAACATCCCTCTCTGACTGTAATCAGCATCCCTCTCTGATTGTAGTCAGCATCCCTCTCTATACTAAGCCAGCATCCCTCTCTGACTGTAACCAGCATCCCTCTCTGATTGTTGTCAGCATCCCTTTCTGACTGTATCAGCATCCCTCTCTGATTGTAGTCAGCATCCCTCTCTATACTAAGCCAGTATCCCTCTCTGACTGTAGTTAGCATCCTCTTTGACTGTAGTCTAGCATCCCTCTCTGACTGTAGTCAGCATCCCTCTCTGATTGTAGTCAACATCCTTCTCTGGCTGCAGTCAACATCCCTCTGACTGTTGTCAGCATCCCTTCTGACTGTAGTTAGCATCCCTCTCTGATTGTAGTCAGCATCCCTCTCTATACTAAGCCATTCCTCTCTGACTGTAGTCAGAATCCCTCTCTGACTGTAGTCAGCATCCTCTCTGATTGTAGTCAGCATCCCTCTCTACTGTAGTCAACATCCTCTCTGACTGTAGTCAGACATCCCTCTCTGACTGAAGTCAGCATCCCTTCTCTGACTGTAGTCAGAATCCTCTCTGACTGTAGGCAGAATCCCTCTCTGACTGTAGTCAGAATCCCTTTCTGACTGTAGTCAGAATCCTCTCTGACTATAGTCAGAATCCCTTTCTGACTGTAGTCAACATCCCTCTCTGATTGTTGTCAGCATCCTTTCTGACTGTAGTCAGAATCCCTCTCTGACTGTAGTCAGCATCCCTCTCTATACTAAGTCAAATCCCTCTCCGACTGTAGTCAGCAGTCCCTCTTTGACTGTATCTAGCATCCCTCCTCTGACTGTATCAGCATCCCTTTTACTGTAGTCAACATCCTTCTCTGATTATGTCAACATCCCTCTCTGACTGTAGTCAGCATCCCTCTCTGACTGTAGTTAACATCCCTCTCTGACTGTAGTCAAAATCCCTCTCTGACTGTAGTCAGAGTCCCTCTCTGACTGTATCCCCCTCTGACTGTAAGTCAGCATCCCTCTACTGTAGTCAACATCCCTCTCTGACTGTAGTCAGAATCCCTCTCTGATTGTAGTCAGCATCCCTCTCTGACTGTGAGTCAAAATCCCTCTCTGACTGTAGTTAGAATCCCTCTCTGACTGTATCAGAATCCCTCTCTGACTGTAGTCAGAATCCCTCTCTGACTGTAGTCAGAATCCCTCTCTGACTGTAGTCAGAATCCTTCTCTGACTGTAGTCAACATCCCTCTCTGACTGGTCAGAATCCCTGTCTGACTGTAGTCAGAATCCCTCTCTGACTGTAGTCAGAATCCCTCTCTGACTGTAGTCAGCATCCCTCTCTGACTATATCAGCATCCCTCTCTGACTGTAGTCAGAATCCCTCTCTGACTGTATCAGAATCCCTCTCTGATTGTAGTCAGCATCCCTCTTTGACTGTATCAGAATCCCTCTCTGACTGTAGTCAGTATCCTCTCTGACTGTAATCAGAATCCCTCTCTGACTGTAGTCAGCATCTCTCTTTGAAAATATATAGCATCCCTCTCTCACTGTAGTCAGAATCCCTCTTTGAAAGTATCTAGCATCCCTCTCTCACTGTAGTCAGCATCTCTCTTTGAAAGTATATAGCATCCCTCTCTGGACTGTAGTCAGTATCTCTCTTTGAAAGTATCTAGCATCCTCTCTGATTGTAGTCAAGAAAGTATCTAGCATCCCTCTGATTGTAGTCAGAATCTCTCTTTGAAAATATACAGCATCCTCTCTGACTGTAGTCAGTATCCCTCTTTGTAAAGCATATATCTAGCATCCCTCTCTGATTGTAGTCAGCATCCCTCTTTGAAAGTATCTAGCATCCCTCTCTCACTGTAGTCAGAATCTCTCTTTGAAAGTATATAGCATCCCTCTCTGACTGTAGTCAGCATCTCTCTTTGAAAATATATAGCATCCCTCTCTGACTGTAGTCAGCATCCTCAAAGTCACACATTTTCGGACAGTCAGATAAATAAATATATATACATACCTTACATGACTGTACATACATACATTGAAAATATATATAGCATACATACTTACATACATACATGCATACATACATACGGACACACAGATACATACATGCATACATACATACATACATACATACATACATACATACATACACATACATACATACATACATACATACATACATACATACATACATACATACATACATACATACATACATACATACATATGAAATCTCTTACAACCTCTTTTAGCATTGCAGGAAATCTTATGAAATATGAAATAAACAAAATAGTATTAGCTAATTTGATAAAATAAAACAAAATAGTGACAAAAAGACATCAATTCGAGAGAAATCTACAGCTTCAAAATAAAATGCAACTTCACGAATGTACTTACATGTAAGCATTGCGTTAAATTTCAGCAACTGTGGAAATGTGTAGCTTGTCATATTAATAATATAATTTCTGGGATGCTGCTGCTTTATAACCGTTTCTCGTAGTGTTATAACCGTTTCTTATTGCGTTATAAACTTTTCTTCCAGAAACAGCCTCCACTGCTGCTCTGTGTGTGTCTCTCTATAATAACACAACAGAGCTCTGTGATACTGCTACAGTCAAAGATGATAATTACTGGTGTCGATGTTTACATAGGACTTGGTGATGCGGACAGAGAGTTCCAAAAATGTCTTCTTCCTTCAATTTGCAAGCAACACTTTATATATTAATTTATTACGATATGAAATGATTGATGATTTGTACTAAGT
>JAXRKP010000748.1:87500-105000 GCA_037039925.1 Doris montereyensis | reverse complement strand
AATTACAAAACGTTATTTAGAATTAATGCACAAACCCATACCACTTAGAAAAGTTAATAATGACACAAGATAATATGAGCCCCATAAGAACAAAGGACAGAGACAAGTAGGAATAGACAGAAAAAAATCCAGGCCACCATGGGATCGAACCCGCAAACTCTGTGTCGGCACAGAGGTCGCGGGTTCGATCCCCATGTGGCTCTGATTTTTTTTCTGTCTACTCCTTGTGTTTGTCTCGTCTTTTGTCTTATGTGGCTTTCATGTTGTCTTGTGTCATTACATTAACTTCTGACATGCCCCTTTGCCTCACTGCTTGTCTTTATCCACTTAGAAAGTGAAACTTGGCATATCACATGGATACATAATAATATGAAGAAGTGGTGAAGATAAACTATTTCCAGTATAGCATCGCAAAGCACCTTCAGTCCGAATGTATCTGATTCGCCCATCGTCCGTATTTCAATGGCTAGGCTTGAATTATTGAAGAAGTGTCACTTCTCTAGTCTGCACAAGCCAGAAATCTGTATCTCTAGCTCTAATGTACTAATGTTTGTCCAGTTTAAAATGGTGATTCTAGCTAACTGCTGGCACTGCATCAAAGATATTTTTCTAAGTCTAAAACCTGATTCTGTTTTTATTTTGAGATTTAGATCTACAATCTAGAAATCTCCGAAAAGACCGCGGGTTTGATATTATAACGATTATCGAATTCCAATGTCAACAGAGTACAGTATAGCCTTCCAACGGTCTTCGTACAAAGATTTTCAATGTCAGTTTCAAATGTAGATCTCGCCGATTGCATTTGTAATCTTTATCATTTTCATTGATTTCGCACTTGGCATTAGATCTAGAACTATTATACGAATGCATGTATTTCCATCATTGTAAACAGGCCTCGATCAACAAAACGTTGCCGGAAACAAGCTTTCTTAGAATTTCTTGGAATAGAAGAATATATTTATACCACCTCGAAAATAACTAAGAAAGATAAGATTAATGAGAAATTTATGATGGCAGTACTGTCAAAAGAGGATTTTTAACATGGACAGTCGTTTGTAAATCTCTAAACCGTAGTGAGTGTATGTGGAAAATGAATATTTCCAGTCTTACATTATTTTGTTACCAGCTATTGCTCTTCCGAAAGAGCGAGCTTAAGTCAATTCTTGGATTGAATGCCGAGAGACGTTTGACTATTATATTTATAAAACAAACCTGATAGCTCTATTAGCTCTTTAGCAGCACATACCAAACACCAATCTGAAACTTTGCAAGTAGCCTACCCAAGCGTAAGTAGCACGTCACTGATGTACTGATGGAGATATCACAATGACAGATGTTTTTGCTATGGAAAAGATGTCACATAGTGGAAAGAGTTGTAGTAGACGACGTGGTAGTAGTAGAAGTAGTAGTAGTAGTAGTAGTAGTAGTAGTAGTAGTAGTAGTAGTAGTAGTAGTAGTAGTAGTAGTAGTAGTAGTAGTAGTAGTAGTAGTAGTAGTAGTATTAGTAGTAGTATTAGTAATAATAATAGGAGAAGAAGTAGTACCGAAGTAGTACCGGCTAGTAGTAGTAATAGCAGCAGAAGAAACAGAAGAAACAGTAGTAGTAGTAGTAGTAGTAGTAGAAGTAGTAGTAGTAGTAGTAGTAGTAGTAGTAGTAGTAGTAGTAGTAGTAGTAGTAGTAGTAGTAGTAGTAGTAGTAGTAATTAGTAATTTAATGTAATGACACAATATAATATGAAAGCCCCATAGGAACAAAGACGAGACAAACACAACGAATAGATAGAAAAACTCTCGGCCGTCATGGGATCGAACCCGCGACCTCTGTGTCGGCACCCATTGCCTCGCAATGAAAAGAAAACGTGCTACCAACCGAGCTAACTACACTCCCTAAAAAATTAGTTCCATTACCAAGGTCTTTCGCATGAATCCATTCATGACTAGCAGTCATATTCACTGACAGGTCGTCCCCAGTAGCCTAGACTACAATTGCTTCTAGGTCTAAACCTAGTATTATTTAAACCACCATTGAACATTGACGAATAAATACATTGCAATATAAAGTATGCCTCTGAAGTAATCTGACGTAGATAAAGACAAACAGTGAGGCAATGGGGCATGTCGAAAGTTAATGTAATGACACAAGACAATATGAAGGCGTACCCTGGTCCTCTGCCCAACACCTATAAATTATAAACGGTACATTGATGATGGGTTTGATACCAACTACCACGACCATGTCTGCGACTGATTTAGACCGTTTCTTCAATTTTGCAAACAACTTTTGCTAACCTATCAAGTTCACTTTTACCCAGTCTACACCCACTGTTAACTTCTTAGACATCACCGTGTCTCTCTCCGAACATGGGCTTCAAACTACAATATTCTACAGATAGTCATAGCTATCTCCACTACACATCCTCTCATCCACCACGTTGCAAAGATGCTATTCCATACACCAATTCCTCCGCCTCAGACGCATCTGTTCTGTCGAGCACCTCTTCACAGAGGAAGCGCCTAATAGTAATATGTTTGATTTCTTCCTACGCAAAGGCTACCCTAAGGCCATCATTTGTCAAAGCCTTTCAGAGAGCTAAAATTGTACCCCGTAAAGACGCCCCAACATCGTAGGGAAAAGACCAAACGCATAGATCTACATCTTCTTATTCTTCCGTACCCTCCGCACACACCATGTCATTAATAATAATATAGTCCACAAGAACCTGCCTATTCTACACGCTAGTGACGAGACTAGGCGTGTTTTCCTTCCTTTCCATTAATTGCCTTCAAGAGACACACTAGCCTTCAGGATATCCTTGTGCCTCTCTACTGACTCCTCACCGTCTGGCACCATCCGATGTGGACGCACTAACTGCAAGACATGCCCCTTTGTTGACGGCTCCACAACCAGTCAGTTCCTAGACAGACCTGGACAGTGAATGGGCAATTCTCCTGCGCCTCTCGCATGTAATTTATGCTCTTCGCTGCAGTCATTGTGGAAATGGCCTATATCGGAGAAAATGGCTTGCGACTCTCCAACAGATTTGGCCATCACAGGGGAGATTATAATTATATTGAATACTGCGAAAGCAAGCCGGTGCCTTTACATTTTAATGGACCAGGACATCGGGGAACCCAGGACCTGGGAAAGTATGCATTCTCCCAGGACTCAGGTTATGTACCGGCGGTGCTGAGTCTATGAAGTCTTTAGAGAACCGGCTTATAGTAAGATTGGGCACAATCAACCCTGATGGTATGACCCGTCTTACACTTACACCATTTTGTATAACTTTCTCTGGGGTAACTCTCATAGTCGGGCACACGCTAACTATCCCAGACCCTTCACCATCCTCTACTCTACCCCATCCGCCCCACCACTACCACCCCACGAAAATATCCCACCCTAACCCTGCCCCCCCACCCCTTCTCCGGAGCAAAGTTGGTCCCTCTGGCAGTTCACACCCCGTGTGCCCATCTTTGGTAGCGTACTCAATGGTAGGCATCTTTGCACCCACCCTCCTTTTGGGTGTTTGCTTTGTTGTTTTTTTGTTGTTTTTTGTTTTTGTTTTTGTTTTTTGTAGTTTTTTTTTTTGGGGGGGGGGGGGAGGGGGGAGTTCTACGTTCACCACTTACCGGAAGCAACGTTGCACGGTTTCTTTATTATTACGGAATACACCCTATTTTATCACCAAGAGAAAATACCTAAGGCTTCGATAACTTGGAAAGCATCAACTAGTGCTAACTGACATTTTTTGAAATTTCACTTTCAGATAAGTTCTTTACTCGGTTCCCTTTATTGCATCGATACTTTGAAATGTATATACATTTCGCACCTTCAATGTAAATTGTTGCCTTGATTGATACTTTCTTTCATTCATTATCCATCATTTCTTCTTTCTAGACCCAGTGAGATATAGATCTAGTCTTATAGTATAGTTATCCTATTTTTTCGTTCTTGTTTCCCATACTCACACTCACACTCACACTTTCTCTCTCCCTTTCTTTTTCCCCCCCTTTTTTCTTACTTCCTCTCTCTCTCTCTCTCTCTCTCTCTCTATATCTCTCTCTCTCTCTCTCTCTCTCTATATATCTATATATATATCTATCTCTATATATATATCTATATCTATCTATATATATATATATATATATATATATATTCTCTCTCTTCTTCTCTCTATCTCCTTCTCACCTTTTATTACTTACTTATTTTCACATTTTTATTTCATTCTAGATCTGAACCTTCCAATTTCTTATCCATTCTCGCTCATTCTTCACATCTCCTCTACTACGTTTCTTATCATCACTGTCTTTTTTTTCTTTCTTTCTCCTTTATACTTTATGTTGTTCTTCTGACATCACATTGTGTGATGCCTGAGGTAGTAGTACTTAGATCTAAATTCTACTCTAGATATTTCTCGTGTGTTGTCTGACGAAGGGTTATACCCGAAACGTCACGTGTTTGTTCTGTCTTTGTTAGTGGAGTTGTCAGTGTCACTTATTGTCATATTTCGCCTTTGACTTCACTCCACTGTGGCTCCCTCATATTATAGTTATAGGTAAAGAAGGAGAGACAACGTCTCCAAATGGAGAGAGACTAATAGATGTCTGTCTAAAGAATAACATGAAAATAGCCAACACCTTTTTTCCTCATAACGATATCCATAAATATACAAGAGTAAATGAAGACAGATGTGAAAAGTCAATCATCATAGACTACATAATATATTTAATAGTAATAGTTAGTAACTCCTTTTTTACAGTAGAATGGATGCAATAGTAAACAGAGAAATATAGTGATCATCAGCTAGTGATTGCCAAAATGAGATTACTGACTGAAGAAAACAAACAGAAAAGGAATGAGAAGAAAGCTACTAATAGTACTAAACTCTAAATAGAGGAACTAAATAAACCAATAGTAAAACATATACCAATCTAGGATAAAAGATTTATCAATAAACTGAAAGGCAGATGGATCTGAATGATAGCACAATAGAAGAAAAAGTGGCATATGTATAAAGAAACACTCCTCTGCTCTGTTTGTACTGAAGACGCCTGTGGTAGGGAAACAAATTAAACAGCATGGTGGAATTAGAAATGCAAAGACTAAATCAAAGAAAAGAAGGACGCCTGGAAGAAATACTTGCAAACAAAGAGACCAGAGGATAGGGTAGATTACGTGAGTAAAAGAACTATCGCCAAAGGGGAAGTGAGGAAAGCAAAACAAGAGAAGTGGGAAGAGTTTGGACAAAGACTTTTTAACTCAAGAAAGCTATCACTATCATCAGTGTCAAGGAAATCAAAAGCTGTTCTTGTGATTGTGAGCAATGAAGAGGATGAGAAAGAACAAAGCATACCCAAACGACATATTATTAAGTAAATTTAAGACCACCAAAGGAGAGATAATGAAAGAAGACAGCCAAGTCAATAGTCATGGGAAGCGTGGAGAAAAATATTTTCAACAATTACCTAATCGAGCACAACACATTTTTAATTTGAAAAACATAATCTTTCTTTAAACGATATTTTTACATAACTGATGTGCGATTGCCGCTGAACTCCACGCTTTCGGTAACCCACAAAGCCCGCGAAAAGTTGGGCCACCGTGTCCATCTCTGACCTCTTAGTAATAAAAAGTCTTAGTTAACACTAATACTAGTAATACTAATAGCACACATTAAAGGGTGTGCTCGACCATAGAAATCTTCCTCTTCTAGTCCTAATATATCTAGCTCTACATCTACATCTATAATCTAGAGAGAGTAATATGTATAGACAGACAGAGACAGAGAGAGACACGGAGACAGTTCAGACAGAGAGAGCGGTAGTGATAGAGAGTCAGAGGAATATATATATATATATATATAAATATATATACATGTATATATATATATACACATGTATATATATACACATGTATATATATATATATATATATATATATATATATATATATATATATATATATATATATATATATATATATATATATATATATGTAGAGAGAGAGAGAGAAAAATTTATAGATTTGGGGGAATTTGAGACTACAAGGCCTGCTTTTGTTAATATTTAATAATGTTATGCCAGACAAAGATTTATGCAAGTTGGAGCAACACCATACACTGCAATAAATAGTGCAAATGCAAACAGGACATTTCGGTGGCTTGGCCTTTTTCCCTTAAACCTTAAAGTTAAAGTAAAGTATCATCACAAACATCCCTCCCAGATTGAAAGATGTTTGCAAAAGGGAGAGCACTTTAAGTTTGTCAGTTGGCGCACTGAAATTTCACGTTTCACGGTTTATGCAGTGTACTCCCAGATATGAATCCGCTGAATTTTTCCCTAATCATGTTGTCAATGTCAGATGAAATAGAGCCCTTAGTTATTTTTGTGTTTTTTATTCTTAAAAATATTTTAAAAAAGACAACTACAACTAACCACAAGACTTAGACAAGAGCTTGTTCCTTTCAGAGACACCTCATCATCACAAACATCCCTCCCCAGATTGAAGGACGCTTCCCAGACTGCACAGGTTGATAAATTGCAAAGAAGGGAGAGTACTATACGAGGGCATAAGACTAATAAGATAAGAAAGCAAAAAAAAATTTGATTGGGGAGAAATATCAATTTTTATTGACAAAGTTTGAAAGTGAAAGAGGCAAGTTTCAAATACATGAGTTTATGATTATATTCTTGTTGAAAACTAACTCCGTTTTTCTCCCTTAAATTAAAATTAAATAGTAAGATACATCAATTTCTGTTTTCTTTTAATTTCGTGTTCATTCTAGTTCTATATTTAATGGTAATCACTGTTTTATTTTTTATTTATGTTCCATTCCAATCCATGTTGTCAAAAAATAGTCAGGATGAGTTTTGAAGTATCAGTTGTTACTATTATTAATGTTGCTATTGTTACCCTTAGTTAATTTTGTGTTTTTTGTTTATTCCTCATGAGTTAAAAAAATATTTTAAAAAGACGATCCAACTTGAGTCTGAGTAGTCTGAGTTTCACCTTATAAAAAATTTTGCGACACCCTGTGCCTTTGCCCTGCCATGTGATTATTGTGATGACTCAAGAGTGAATTTATTAACAAGAAAAAAATTCAACTGTTTGTTCATTTCATTGAAATTTACTGTCCACCACATGCTGAGATCTTGTTGCAGGGCAAAGAGGGACAGCATGATGAATAATTGGAAAAGTGGAAAGGAAAGAAATAGAGAAAAGTAACAAGAGAATAAGCCATTATTTAATTATTATAGTAGCTCGTCACGTTCCAGACTACTTAAAATCATTCAAAATCAATCAACAACTTTTATGTACAGATATGGTCCTGAAAATATTTTCCTTAAATTATCAAAATTTCGGTTGATTTTCAAAAGTTATCCAAATCTTCTCTAGTCTTAAATATCTGAAATAATTGCATCTAAAAGTTTTACGCTCCTATCTTTTAAATCTTCTTTTTCCACATCTTTCTCTTATTCTCCTGCATTTTGTGTTTTATCTCATAAAAATGGTTATTTGAGCACTAAATACTTTCAGTAAAATTGTAGCCAACCAAAAAGCAAAACACTAGACTTATTATGCATATTTATTGTGACACAGCACCAAAATAGAGAAAAATACTTTCTACCTTATGCATGTTTGTCAATTCCAAATCACCAAACAATGCAGTGATCTAAAACATGCCATAAATCATAGAAAGACCATAAGAGATATTTTGCCAGACAAAAGTTATCCATCTTTCGGAGACATAGAAGAAATATTTGTTCTGAATTATTATACACAAACCGGGCAAAAAGCATATCCTATTTTTTTCATAGATGGCCACATGATAAAAACCTTTAAATTAAAGTTAAATTCTCTTGAGAAATTTTGACTCTAAATAGGTCAACTTTCCATTTAAAGCTTTGAAGTGACCTTTCAAAGGGAAAGGAACTAAATCAACGCATCGCGCGAGCAATTGGAGAAAAATGAATTTATTGTGAAAATTAAGAATTAACAGGTAAGATTACAAGATGACATGTTGACACTTTATAAATGACAGGAACAAATCTTCCGTAGGAAAAAGAGTATAAAGGAAAGGTTCCATTTCCCAACAGCAGTGTCTTTTCGGTCAAACACTGGTGGGTTTAATTATATTAGGAACTAAATAACAGTGAAACAGTCCACTCAGGTTTTTCCATTATAAAAATGTTAAAATGGTAAGATCCATCAATAAACTCAAGGTGAGAAACTAAGAGGAAACTGCAGGATAAAAACTCATAAACCTGTGAAGGATTCCAAAAGTCTACAAACACTTCGAACAGTGAAAGAAAGGAAAAAATGAAAGACAAAGATGAAAAAAAGAAAGAATATGGAATTATAATACAATCATATATAGGCCATATCCCCACAATCAACAACTACATGTGCATCATCAACTGTATATCAATTATCATCCAGCAGGCTATTTCATTCAAAGTCCTGTTTTGACTCTTGAGGAACATACATTACTATTACTAGCAGTGAGCAGCCTGTTTGGCCTCCATCATCATACCAACACTGACAAAGATCTGGGTTGTCATTTACTTACACCTGAGATAAAGTGAGGAAAGCAGAGCGAAGTGGTGTTGTTCTGGTGCTGATCCTAGGCAGTTCCCAAGAGGGAAGGCACTACGCTTTCATTGTTAATTGTTTTTTGGAAAAAGAAAAAACACATGGCCCAGCCATAGGGTTTGAACCAGTGTTGTGATTACAAACACACTCATAACACTATGGTTTCCTACGCCTCATAAGAAAAGAGCACCCGTATCTAGCTCATCCAAACCGCCTCCGTTTTTCCGTTCACCACGGCCACGAGTCGCAGATTTCGCTAACTTATCCTATCCACCAAAAGGTCCTATTCACAAGATGACAGCACTCCCACTCCATTTCTATACAACGTAAACAGTCCAATAAACTCAAGGAGAACTAGAGGAAACTGCAGGATAATATGGCTTACACCCACTGGACAAATCTATTCAAGCAGGCTTTTCCAACCATGTGTGTTGAGTTACGAATGCGTTATACAATGTGTTCTCACTCTAGTAAAGGAGGGTATTCAGACGTGAAAGCCAGTGAAAAACCAGCTAGCGAGACACTCCTCCTTTTTTTTCGCGTTACGCAATAGCTCAATGAAGCTAAAAAAAGGTGTTACAATGATACCCTGTAGTCCCGCTGGTGTCAAAGTTATGAGCTCATCCGAGAAGATTAAAGTTTTTAAACGCTCCGTATAGCCACTAACGTAAGAAACTCATAAAATGAGCCAACCAAAAGAAAACTCATTCAATTTTGCATTAGAAACTACTGTCTTGTACTTATCAGTCATGAAAACGATTGGTAATATTCTATGGATTCATGACTTCAAATTTAAGAAGTATGAGTTATGTGAGCGATCGTTTTTGTGAGATATAAAACTAAAAGGTTAAATTTGTTGTTTTTTAAAAACAAATTTTAGAAAATTAAAATTCTTAACTTTGTCCTACAGAAATGATTTTTGTATCAAGTTACTCAAGTAATAAAGTTCTTTCCAGTGGTAGCAATTGTTTATCCACTGCTTACACTTGTCATCTACCACTCTCAACAGAAACAGATATAAACACGTTCTTGTTGTACACCTAGCACACAGAACTGGCCTGGCAAAACAAGACAATCAGGACAAACACCAAAGAGCGTATAGTGTGTGGTTGTTGAAAATTTATTCAACTACAACATGATAATGTGGCAATAAATTAATCTTCATCTTCCTCCTCATCGTCCTGGTTAATCTGGAAGTATCGGAGCTCAAATGCCTCCCTAGATGAAGCTACCACACGGAGCCAATCCCTAAGGTTGTTCTTCTTGAGGTACTTTTTCACAAGTACTTCAGGTATCTGGAAAAGAAAATATAATACATCAATAAATAACTTGTAATGCTGATAATAGTGACAGCTGATAGGCATGATACTATAAGGAAAGCAAGGTCAATCTTTAATCACAATTAGCTTTTAAACCAGAAGCTCAACAAATGCTACAAAAATCATTAGAACAAGTAGGCTATACAGTAGTCGCTGGATAAATGCACGCCCTTTGAGCGATATCACTGGGAGATAACTCTTTATTAAAGGTAGGATGTCAGTGATTATTATTGATTACACCCCTTGATTATCATGCACATTAGCGTGACAGATAGCGTATAAGTGTAATACTAACTGCTTGTTCACTTTGGGTTTTTGTTGTTTTTCTGTTTTTTTAAATTTATTTGTCATCTCAGAAAGCAGATCATAAATCATACAAATTTTCGGAAGATAATGCTTTGGTTCTCAATTGTTGTAAAAGAAGTGACTGCACAAAGGTAGATCTAGATCACGATCAATAATTTTCATGCTCAAACTAAACCTACTAAATGCAAGTACGGTTCGATTATGCATACAAATTAAACCCTTTTTTTTTTTTACGCTGCTGAACCATAGGTTTACCCAATGGTATTACTGTAAATTATCATCTAGACCTGATATTGATTAAAAACGCAATTGTGTTTGCAGAGGATGAGCAGTTTGAAGCCTTACAGCAGACATTCCTAGTGAAAGGGAAAGGAAGAAAACCTAATTTACCACCAGTGACAATGGACAATTGTTACTCCAGCCTAACCAATTAAGACTTGTGGGTGGAGAGTAACAGTCCAAGGGAAGTAATATTGTCAATGCATGCTGATGTCTGTTGCTTTTTTGTTGTTTTCTACGACGTGAGTGTGTGTTCAGCAGACTACGTTTTCTGCCGGCATTAAGAATTCCAGCATCCCGTTTGGTGCAACAGGCACCTACACTATAGTCCTATCAAGACTGCTGAGCACATCCTTTCTCTTCTGATTTATGCAAATGGAGCATAAATTGCCATACCATACAGTGTGCTGCACTGCATCGACCAACAGTGTTTTGTTTTTGATTTGATTGTGGAATTTAGTCGATGAGTTGTGTTTTGTATATTTTCGGTGTGACTGTCCTGTGAAAACAAGATTTTATCCCTTAACGATTAAGTCGAAAACCGGCGCACAAATTTAAAATATTCATAACTCGCAATATTTGGGATAGAGTGAAAAGGTTGGTATGGATTTACTCAAAAAGAAAAGCTCTATTTGAATTTGTCATTTCCTATGGCATATCTTCGAAAAGAAATTTTGTTTTGGAAAACATAATCATAGTCCTGTAGTAGTAGTAGTAGTATATGATGGACTGGTGAGATAGGGTTTTTGAGTTCGAATCATGTATGGTAACTACCTATATATTAGGTATTCCGAAGCAAAATTTCTTTAGGGCGCTTTAGGCGTCAAGGTCAGTGTCGCATTCGGTCGCAGTAGGCATTGGGGCAGATGTCGCAGTAGGCAGGAAAGGGTTAATAGTCAATACAGGTAGATCTACATTTGTATTGATCAAATTCTCTAGCTGAGGGGGCAACGGCCATGGATCACATTGAAATATTGACTTATTGTACTTTCATTCATTTAACCATCTGCGTACCGTGAAAAAGATTAACTTGAAAGACATGTTATTAAGTCGATGTCGACTTGAACAGTTTTATCAACTAAAAAAAGTGTGGTGGGTGAAATCGTCAAAAAACATTTAGATCAAAATCGACTTGTGCAGCATCCACTATAGTTTTCAGAGTAAACAAGTGAAAATGGCCCGGCATTCAGTGAATTAAATGGAAGAGAGCTAAAAAGAGGAGACGGAAGTCTGTGTATTAATTTTGTCTGTTATAACCCAGAGACATTTGATTGAGTTAGCCACACCTTCAACTAAGGAGATCTTGGGGAGATGTCACAGGAACTGGAAAAATGTCCCTGGGTAAGACCTATCATCAGTATTTAGATCTTTATTCTTTAGTCCAATTTATTCACATGGATTATTTGCTTTTGGATTTTCTAGGTATTTTCAATAACACCCTGAAGCAAGAGTTCCACCGGGATCGCCCTCGCCACACCTTTTACGAAACAGTCGGGACGGTTCGGGCCTGGCCTGACCACTTCATAATCACCATCAAATTTGATCACTTAGAATCATTTCCTCTATATGACACACTAATGTGCTTAGAAATGTTTACCGATTTAATAAAAATTTCTCACCTTTTAGAGAACGGATTTCACTGGTCAAGACAACCTTGTTCTTGCTGCGTTCTAAAGTGACATTGTTGCCAAAGTTGCCAGTTTTGCCCTCAACCTTGATTCTCTCCAGCAGATACTTCTCCTGAAACACACATAGCAGCAACCATTGCCGCAAGACAGCTATTAGGGAAGTTGGCCCTAATGTCCACTAGGGAAGGTGACCCTAGTGGAGCAACAATCTGTTAGCCACAATAATGTAAGATTATCTATCTTGACAATTTTTTAAGCATAAATTAATACTTTAAATACCTCTAATGCTGTTACTATGATAAAAGGTACCATAACACCCATTGTTCTGAATATTGCATTAATAATCTTCAAGGCTGCACCGAAAGAAAGAAAATAGGGACAGATTAAGAGATCTTTTATTACTAAAATAAGTGTTTCAGATCTTTGACCAAAGAAATTAACAAATCCATTCCGATTTCACAACAAGCATAATGGGTAAACCTGCAACGTCAGATTCTTACAAAGTCATACGACTTTCGCCAACTCCACCATCTTTTGAACGACCATTTCCAGCCTATACTTTTACAGGATGGTTTTGTTACATTGTGCACACACCATTGAAAAGCAACTATCAAAATCTTGAAATTTGGCCCTCATTCCCAAACCCTATCCTAGTCTCTCACTTATACATGTTCTGTAAGTGAGTTAAATCTTCATTGTACAAAGCAGTATGACACCATTTGTCATGGAGGAAGATAGAAGTGGAAGTTATTTCAGTTGCCACAAAAATGACCTATAGGTTCCATAGTAGTTAAAGTTTATCAAAGGTGTTTTTTTAAGTAAATTTTGCATAGAAAAATTTGTACACATGAAAATGGTCTGAACCCTTTCCTGCGTAAGGACCCTTCACAATTCTATTTTTTTCCTAATCTATGTGCCTAAGCCCTCACTTCCTATTCAGTCTGTGTACTTAACCCAAGTAGAGCTCGCGGTGTTACCGGAAATGACCTTCTTACAGTGAGGGGTTGCCCCAGCCATTTGCATGAAAAAAAAACATGAGTGTGTGCAACGGGTGAAATTAGAATTTAGACTTAGTTTGAACAATGAGTTCACGTTTACGGATGATGCAAGACCTATAAAACATGCACTCTCTATAAGGTGAAAGAATAAGGAATTCATATTGAGATGTTATTGCAACAAGAGAAACTTAAACTAAGGACTAAACATTAGCCGTGATAGCCGTGTAATCACCTAGACCTCTCACGAAGTGTGTTGAATGGCAAAGCGTCACTTTAACGAATGATAACGAGGCGACCGGGAATGCCCGAGGTTAAAATAAATTATAATCTCATTGGCTGTTATTTAACTTTGAACTCAAAGGTCAAACTACGTCATAAACCATGTAAGGAAAGTGGAAATTTCCATTAAAGGCCTAGATGTCTCACCTAAATTTAGTGCCTACGCGTTTCCCGTGTCAATGATGGCGGCCTTAAATATAGGGCTTGGGCGCTTCCAGGGGGGACGGCAATGCGCCCTTTATTTAGGGCCGACGTTTTTCTTGGGTTAAACAAAGGGATGCACTTAAACATCTTTCAATTTCAAGGAAGAAATCATAATAAACTAGAGAAGAAAGAAGCTTTCAGAAAATATATACTTTGATATTTAACTATTATGAGCCTTTAATTGTCAGTAAATTTCATGAGTAGGTCTGTAAATTCATTGAAAGTAATAGCATTGTTTTATTTACAATCGCCGTAAGCCAAAAACAAAAGCAAATAAATAATGAGTTTTTTCATAAGAGCCGGAAATTTCGCACATCGAGAGATTGTCGATTAATTCTCGCATACTGATCTTGGTATGTGAGTACAAAGATAAGAGTAAGCTAGGGATGCATTAGGGCGTTTTAGACATCGAGGTTGGTGTGGCATTGGGTCGCAACAGGCAGGAAAGGGTTAAAAATTGAAACATAATCAAATAAAAATGATGAAACTTCTAGTGTATAAAGATTCAACATTTTCAAAAAAAGTAAAAGAGATCAAATTTAAGGAACTGGCTTCAAATTTCACCAAAAATTGTACATGAACCTATCAGCGTCTTGGTGATACAAAAGAAAATAAGTATGCGACATGTTATTTTCTTTTCCCTGGGTTAACCCCCCCCCCCCCCCCTCTACTTCAGAAGAAATAGGCATGGCGCTGTGACTACTCACAAAATTAGTGACATCCATGATGCCATCCTCCACAGGGTGGGTACAGTCGACAGTGTACCTCAATGTTGTCTTCTTCTTCTTCCCACCCTTGGCGGAAGTGAGCTTGCCTGGGCGCTTTACTGCTTTCTGTAAAAAGTAAATATATCAAAATTATGATTAAAATGTATATTTAATAATATATGTACACACAGGTAGATTCTAAGGCAAAGATTATTTCTAGAGTTGGGTGCAGATCAGGTGTAACTCCAGGAATTTTTCTTAGTTTTTTTAAACAATTTCAGTATTTTGACTTTTTCTTTGCCTAGTTCTTAAATTCTAAAATTAAAAAGTTAGCAACAACACGACCACCTAAGCAACGTGGACATCATCATATGACAAAATTCTCATCAGTTTCGTTTTCACCACAAATTTTGATTGATGAACGGTTTCATCCTTTAGCACGTGTACCCCTTCAATTCATCATGTATTTCCAGACTGGACAGTTCCTTTATTCTTTTGAGTTCTACATGCTAAAGACCCTATAGTGGATATGGCACTCCTTAAACCTCGTACGGCCATGATACAGAAGGTATCCCAAACAGGCCAGACGGGCCGCAAAATCTATTTCCCCCTTTTTGTAGCTCAATCAGTTGTATGATAATATGTATGAAACACATATATAGAAATAAAGATGAATTTAGGCTCTTTCACATGGTGTTTGTTTTGTATGTATTGTATGAGTGTGAAAGAGAGAAGGCGCCAGTGAAAAAAGACCTGTCAAATTTGATTGGTTTTTAGAGCATTTCCTCCTTCAAAGCGTTAGAGGTCATATGCCGTTCATGGGACAGCCCTTGAACCAGCATCAACGAATAGTTGGAAGAGTTCCCCTTTATTATGGATCCCTTTATTATGGATGGTCAGAAAACGTTTACTTCCGTAAAGTTTTGAAAATTCACATTTAATACCTTATTGCTACAAAAAAAATCCAATTTCCCCCTCAAAATTCATGGTTCTTGAACTGCTCATTGGAAAGAATGACCACTTTAAAAAATAAAATATAATACAAAATTCACTTAATTATAGCCTATTGTTTCGCAGGTCTCTGAGCAAAAGTTGAAAGGTCATTCATTGATTTCATTTTCTTTCCCATCTCCAGTTAAGGATATTCTTGCGGTACACACTGGGCCAAAAAAATCACAATTTATTGCTCTTCTATGTTCTACCCATCTTTTAAAACGTTTAGGCCTATCCTTCAAACAATAAGACTGCTTTCTAACAGACGGTCGGAGTAGTTGGACTATTCCACTATACCAGCATGAAAATTAGTATTAGTAATGATAGTATTGATGTAAACAAACCGGCATTTAACTGTCATAGCCAACCCAGGGTTAGATCTAGATCTAAGTGCCGGAGATGTCATCTAAAAAATGCATTTTTATTTCTTCAAAAGAGCTGAGCTCTCACAGGGATCAATATTTCAAGATCAAATCACGTCCTTAGAACAGGGATACAGGGTCAGGGATGATGATGGTGAGTACCTAGATCTAGACTACCACAACTGGGGTCCCACTTCCAGCAGAGCCAGGTACTGGCAAGGGACCAGCCACCCCATGCCATGCAGCCCACAAACCCATCCCAGATCCCATGGTTTGAGGTTTGGGATATATCTCTTCCATTTCTCTTTAACCTTCACCCCTTGGATGTAAACGACTAGGGAAATCCTTCCGGTGATAATGTCTAACAATGACAAGGCAGGACACCAAGACTAGCCGCTAACACACTGACTAGATCTACTACTACTGACGCTGACAGTCCCATGCCGATATTGTGATATCCCGCGATGGATTTGGCTCTTCTCATTACTTCTGTCTCTTGTCTCTTGAATGTTTCGTCATAAATTCAGAACAAAATGGTTCAAAATCATAAACTATAAAAGTATGAAAGAAATGCACATTGAAATAGAGATTTACAGTTCAAGGACAGGGATTTAGACGAGAAATACTGGTAAATTTCAAGTGTGGTGGAGACTTACGGCTGGCATGACGAACGGCGTGTTACGGAAAGGCTGAACCTAGAACGGAAACGACTAAAATATCGTAAAAAAGGCTGATCTCGTGGGATTTGACTCTTAGACTTACACTAAGTAAAAGACAAAAGAAATAATTTCTTTTTTGTTGTATTTTTGTTGTAGATTTAGTCAGTATGATTCTATATAAATCTAAAATTTACATTTAATAACATGTTTCTTTTTCTAACAAAGGTGAAAGGGTAAGTCTAAAAGTAAAAACTGTACAGAAAATCACGAGGTGTCATCATTATCAACATCATCATCATCATCATCATCATCATCATCATCATCATCATCACTGCATAATAATATAATGTATCCCATATCAAGTTGCATCCCTGGCAGTGCCTCTAAATGACTCTCTGTCCTGTGTCATTCTTCCTGTCCCATTTGGGTTTTCCCATTTATTTTACCCCCAAAATCATCCTTCCTGAACCTTCATGTCGTTTCATGTGGCCAAAGTACTGCAGCTATTATGAGCCCTCGTAAAACCATTCCAGCCATATTTCGTTTACATGCAACTCTTCTCCTATGGATACGTTGGTTTTGTGTTCAGTCCATCAAATTCTAAGGATATTTCTGTAATATTTCATTTTGAATGAATTTAACATAATTTGATAATACTTTTGTTCTGTATTCTTTGGTGGATCACTGATATTGTCGTTTATCACTTTAGCCACGGATGCAATATTACATCTTTATCTAAAGCAGGCCTCTGTTGCACCCCTTAAAACCCTTGTCCACACCATCACCGGGGCCTGCTCTATAAACATGAACGTACACATCGTTCCGAGGAGACAATAGCTCTGGGCACACCCGGTTGCCTTGTGTACAATACCTAACTGTATTTCAACGGTAATAGTCGGTTCTAAACCAGATTTTAAAAGTTTCTGAGATGTCTTTAAAAAAGGTGCATTTTTTGCTTTAATTTTCTTATTCAAGATAGTATCATGTGTCTGTCGGAATGTGTATATAATGCATACACTTTTGTTGGAAATAAATAATTGAACTTATTGAAATTGTTAATAACAAGGTGGGACGATCCACATTGAGAATTTATTATTATAGCTCTGGAAGAGGAGCATTTCTACATATAGTGGATGTGGTAGAAGCAGCAGCAGCGGTTGGAATCGATAAGTA
>JAXRKP010000748.1:2500-82500 GCA_037039925.1 Doris montereyensis | reverse complement strand
ATTTTGAAAAAAACAAAACCATAAGATCCCGATCAATGCTCTGCTATTGACTTTTATATTGAAGATTGAGTTTGAAGTCAAATCTAGATCTTATTCCAGATCTAGTTCTAGTAACTTCCTATCTCTTCTTTTGTTGCTCGCTATATCTATATCTAGAGTATCTAGAGATAGACAGATGTGATTAGATCTAGATTCTAGATCTAGGTCTAATCAGAAGACTGGCTCTCACAGTGTGATTTTTGTTGGGATGAGCTACTGGAGGGACCTAACTCAATTAACTGTCCCAACGGTGCCTGAGAAATGAAGTGGGAGTTGTGGGGGGGGGGAGAGTCAGTATTCAGGAGGGGAGAGTCAGTATTCAGGGATGTTACGGTGGGACTCTTTTTCCGATCTAATATAATGTAGATTCTGGACCTCTAATTTCATGGCTCAAGATGAGGGTTTGTTTAAGAAACACACTTTAACTTTTTTGTATAAATTTCATAGAATCTAGATATATGGCAGGTTTCACAAAAATGGGACCCAATGATAACTTGAACTCTTCAATTAATCTTTCTTAAAGTGTAATTGATGAATCTTCTTAACATTGGTCCATGTATAGCTGTGACATCGCAGATATAAAAAAACATAATATTGTGAAATTTGCTTTCAATTTGTGTGTTTTGTGAATATTTTTTTGGTGTGAACGTCAGCAATCAAGACTGACGGCATTTCCCTCTTTTTAATAAGTCCTTTTTCACCTTAAGGTAGGTGAGGTCAACGACCTTTTATTCTGTTTTCTTTAATTCCATGTGAAAGAGAATTGTTCAAAAAAAATTTTGGCGAGTTCTAAATATTTTTTATCTTTTGCAGTGATCACGTGAGGCAGGTTTCAGATTTTTCGTTATTATGTAACAACTATGGTCTACAAATGAACATACAGTAAGAGCTGAAAAAAACAGTAGAAAAATACATAAAAGCGTCGTTTTATGATCTGGAGTGAAAGAAAACGTATTCTACGACCATATATTCTGTAAAAGACACGAAAAAATCATAGGTAACTCTAAATGTGAGTGAGAATACCATGAGACTGCTGTCAGTCTGCAAAACCTTATGGTCGGACAACAATTTTTTTTTTGATCTGAGATCTAATAACGGTAATATTGCGTCAAGCTATTGTCTCGTAGTTCATCTTGTGTAAGCCTATTGAGAAATCATGAAATCTTTGTTTTTAAATTGTCCGGTTGGCTTATCGGGTGAAACTTATGTATTTTGTCTTGGAATGTCCTCTCACGGCCATAATAAAACGTCGTGGAAGAGAAAATCACAAAAATCCCGTCCCGTATTCTGTTATCGATCGATAAAGACAAGTTTGTGCTATTGATGATGGGGGGGGGGGCAGAAAAACAGGAAAATCGCGAGGGTTTTGTTGCTGGTGTCTCTTTCTCAGAAATTCGGACTATCGACTATTGGTTTTCGTTTTCAGATCTAAACCGGGATCGCGCGAGTATCTGATCAACGTAGTCACCGGCTCCAGTTCATCGCTATCTCTTAAAGTCATATATCTGGGAAACTTCAGGTTTAACATGTATATTTTGACAAAAAGTTTTTAAATTGTCCGGTTGGCTTTGGGGGAATATTTTGTCTTGGAATGTCCTCTCACGGCCATGCGCTTACGTTCACACAAAAATGTAGACGATGATCGGACATCAGAAAGGAGACTGTGATCAGGTTAAATTCGGAGACCATTCAGGTTAGATTCAGTTGCATTAGCAAAACCTGCTTTGGCTTATCGTGAGTGAAACTTATGTAAATAAGTCCGGCAATCAATAGGCTTTCATGATTTATTCTGTTCTTATGAATAAAGACAAGATAATTGGCAATACGGGAGGTTTAGAAGTCCATTACAACGATAGTGACTCTACGTCTCTTCTATGCACAATCTTCTTCGCATAACAATACAATATTACTGAAAACACATTTAAACAAGAGAGAGACAGAAAATAATACTAATAGCACAGGTTCAAGTAGAGTTCAAGATTTGTCAGCCACCGCTCCCATCCCGTCCCATATTCCGCGAAG
This sequence comes from Doris montereyensis, assembly GCA_037039925.1. Classification (NCBI taxonomy): domain Eukaryota; kingdom Metazoa; phylum Mollusca; class Gastropoda; order Nudibranchia; family Dorididae; genus Doris; species Doris montereyensis. Next base: position 80,439 of record JAXRKP010000748.1, on the reverse strand, counting down.
CAATTATCGATCGATAAAGACACAAGTTTGTGCTAGTCTAGTGGGGCGCTCTATGTGACTGTAGATAGTCGGAGAGGGGGGGGGGGGAGTGATGATGGGAGTAGCGAAGAAGTGATGGTGGGGGGGGGGAGGCTTTAACATGGTATATAACACTTGTAACAAATATAACATGTATATTTTGACAAAAGAGGGAAATGGGGATGGACCATTTTGTGAAACCTGCCATATCCTAAGCGACATAAGAAATAATACTCTATGATGAAAGAGTAATCAATTCTGTTTCATTGCGTAGCTTCCTTTGATGATAACAGTCATTTTGTCACAAAAGAAATACAAATTCAAACCACCGTAAGCGACCGCGATTTCTTCAAAATTTTCGCAATGGCTGCGCCCAGAAAATGACTTTACACCCGACCTAGACATTTATGCAGGAGGGTTCTGATGACGAAGAAGATGTCATAGGATGTTTTGACAGGGATGAACGGAATGCAGACAGTGACAGCGACAGTGAAAGGAATTTCTTGATGTTATACCAGATGACTATGACGATGAAGGTGGTGCCAACAATATAACAAACAAGAGTTAGCGTGTGGGACAGACCTGACTCAAGTGTACCAAGTGCTAGTACCAGCTCTGGTTCTAGATCTAGCGATGAGGAATCTAATTCCCCTAGTTTAGATCTAGATCTAAATCTTGTAGATATAGATCTACCTGAGGATGACGACGGAGATAAAGAATATATGCACGACTGGTGCAAAAACTTAGACAATTTTCCATTAGTCCCTCCGTTCACCGGCAGCAGTGGCTTCCAGATTGAAATGACTGATGAAGAGATAACACTTCTACATTTTTACTCCCTCTTTGTGACATCAGAGATAGTGAAACTCTTCAAGTCTGAAACAAATAAATATGCTCAAAGCATTATTCAGGGAAAAGTACAATCGATTCGGAATCTCTCTCCCCGTTCGATCTACCGTACTTGAGAGATCGTGACGGAAGGTGAGATGTATTCCTTCATCGCCATTCTTCTCCACATGGGGCTCGTGAAGAAGAATCTCATCATGGATTACTCGAGCATGACATCACCATCACAACACCTTTCGCGTCACAGGTGATGGAGCGTGAAAGATTCCGATCCATCCTCAGTTTCTTTCACATCAGTGACAATGCCACATTTCTTGCAAGAGGCCAGCCGGAACACGATCCACTTCTCAAAGTACGCCCACTATATGATCACCTTCGAAAGGTATTTTTTTCTTATTCCAGAAATTACATCTAAATGCCCATTTTGTCTTCTTTTCCTTACATTTCCTGAACTGTTCTTTTTTCCTTCCTTACTTACTTAAATATACCTCCTCGTCCTTACTCTCATTATCTTTACCATTATTGATCAACATCATTATCAATAAATAAATTATAAAAGGTGGCATATGATTTTTCTTTCTTTATGTGTATTTATAATGATGTGATAACAATAATAACAATAATAATAATAATAATAATAATAATAATAATAATAATAATAATAATAATAATCATAATCATAATCATAATAATAATAATAATAATAATAATAACAATAATAATAATAATAATAATAATAATGTTACTATTATTTCACTATAAAATATTATAACATTATTCACTTACGCAATGCATTTTATATACATATACTTTTTTCTGTGACAACATATAATATGGCGCTAAATATAATTGATTGGAAAATAATTTTAAAAAATCTTTGCATGAAATTATAATAAAGACATGAGAAAAGAAACAAAAATTATTATAAAATCATGACCCATGATATAAGACACAATTTTAGTTTTCCCTCTTCCTTTGTCCTTCCCTAAGGCATTTTCCATCCGTCTACCGGCCGCAGCAAAACGTCTGCATCGATGAAGCTCTCTATCCATGGCGTGGGAGGTCTCACATGAAGGTGTACATGAAAGACAAGCCTGTCAAGTGGGGAATCAAGCTGTACCAGCTGTGCGAAAGCGGCTACGTTTGGGATTTTGAGCCAACATTAGCAATAGGCCATTCGACATCTGTCATCGCCTTGTCGGTTCCCCTTGCAAAATGTTGGCCACACCCTATTTGTGGACAATTATTATTGCAGTCCGGAACTCTGCGATACATTAGCAGCTAAGGATACAATGGTTGTCGGGACGGTTCGAGCCAATAGGATCGGCCTACCCAAGGATCTTATGACCCAAGCCATGAACAAGGGGGACATGGACTTCCGCAGGAAAATCAACTCCCCTAGCTCCGCGATGGAAAGACAAAAGGGATGTTCACATCCTCACCACCGAACACACTCCAACCATGCAACAACACACTACAGGGACAGAAACAAAACTCAAACCAACAGCTGCTGTGGACTACACAAAAAACATGTGTGGAGTTGATATGAATGATCAGCTCTCATCATACATGCCAATCCACAGAAAAACATTGAAGTGGTGGAAGAAGTGGGCCTTCCATCTCCTGACCTTATGTTTCATCCAGGCCCATATCCTTCATAACAAGGCCAGGAAAATGCGACAACAAAAGGCCTGGAAGTTGGAGAAATTTGTGAGGACACTGCCTTTCTCTAGCGAAGATCTCTCAGAGATCCAGGGTCCGTCGAAACTGCGACAATGTCCCGCATATCTGATCGCCATTTTCCATCTCCTTTCGACGATGAAGGCGGAAAGACAAGAGGCACCTGCATTGTCTGCTACGCAAAAATGGCTAAATCTGGAGCTAGCAGACACAAGCTAAAAAACAAATTATAAATGTGGACTTTGTAAAAAAAAATCATTGTGCATTATACCCATGTTTTAAGCAATACCATAAATGTGGACTTTGTAAAAAAATGTCATTGTGCATACCCATGTTTTAAGCAATACCACACAAAAGATGATTACACACAATAAATTATGTTCTAATTCTATGATAACATCTTTGTCGCTTTGTCAGGTAAGAATTTAGGATTTGTTTTTATGAATTTGTTGATGTTCTGTGACTTTTTGTTTGTGATGTGTATCCCAAAAAAAAGTTGAAACGCTGAAATACTACCCATTTTTGAAAACTTTAAAAATAATTTCCTTTCAATACATTGTAATGAAACTTGTTCAGAATAAAGATCAACTCTTGATCTATCAGATACAACAAACTGAGTCACAATATGTTGAAAAAAAAAAAGAATCTTCAAAAGGGGGAGAAATCATGCGTATCCAGGGACCGCAGCAGATCAAAATCTCGCGTCTTCATTGAGTTAAGGTACGCTTGCAAAATTGCTTGAGTCGATAGGAAGTGTGCCATAGATTAATGTTGTTGTGTTAAATATTCGGGTGATATATTTTAAAGATTTTTATTTTGCATCCAAATTAGCCATTTCATTCAATTGCTGAAAAAAAACCAAGTACTAGTACTAGATTAGATTTAACTAATAAATTACAAAATAGGCTATATTTTAAAATTCATAAAACGTCTAGATCAATTTTCACTAGTCTATTGAAGCACCTAAATGTTTGAAATTAAGTAAAAAATTAGATTTTTCGTGCCAAAATTTGGCAAATAAAATAATATTGAAACTTTTAACAGTAAGAAGTTATCCATGATATTTTTGTGTGGACAAAAGAGGTGAAGAACAACACAAAACCAAAACAAAAGCTAATAGTGGCCCACGGTACAACACGCTGTTGTCAATAAAACCTAACATATGATACACCATCAGAAAGGTTTTCAATAGATTTTTTCATTGGTATGCTTTTTATATCTCTATTAAGTGTGAAAAATGCGATGATATGATGTGTGTAAGTTTTGCCTGTTTACGTACTGTATTCACTCGTGCTGTCTACTGCGTGAAGGGGGTTTGGACTGCCTAGTGTCATGTTTAAATAAAGTAACACATTTCTAATAAAAGTTGCCAATAATGTTACGAAATTTTCAAGTGAAAGCAATGGAAAAGCAAGAACCTTTGTTTCCTGGGAAATTTAATATATTATATCAAAATCATTTCTGTACGACAACTTTTAAATGAAGTATGATTTTTATTTTTTTTTTAAATGTTTTTAAATTAATTAATTTATATTTATGTTGATGAGTTCATGATTTATTTAATTATGAATGAAATTTATGTGTTTATTTATTTTCACTTTTGATTTTAATTTTAAGATTTTTGTAGTTTTGCTCGATGATCCCCTGTTTTGTCGTACTATGTTTGAGATATACATTTTCTTTCTTTCACAGATCTACCAAAAGACAATTATCAGTTGTTCCCCTCCTTTTAAAGTACCATGCGTTCATACAATACGAGGCCCATAGTTACACAGTTTGCAGGTAGTGTTGATCTAGTTTAGACTCAAGATCTTTTATATATTATATACTACACATTGTTCAAACATGCGAAAAAAATTGTCTCCATATTTCTATCTTCCTCTGCTCTTTATTAGACTCTTTTATTCATGTGTGGCTGTACTTATGTTTTCATCATTGGAATGAATATTTTTAATTGCTACAGTCCACAATATTGTATTCTCTGACAGCTTAAATCCCATTCCTAAGAATCATGTTGAGAAGTGATAGTAATAGTGAGTAGAGATAATAAGTCGTATTTTTACACAACCTCTGAAATCAGTTGGGTCTACTTTTGATTATATACATTCAACAAAAAACCATGATGAAATTGTCAATAAACCTAAGAACTTGTATCCTCCTTCAGGCTGAATTGCTATAAGAAACTTTTCTTCTTTCACTTTTGAGCTACTATGAAATATCTCATTGGCTTTTTTGTCTTCTATTACTACTATTAGATTCTAAATCAAGGCTGGTAGCACTCTAGACATTCCTAAAATCTTCTGGAAAAAAATTCTCCTCTTAAATCATCTAGATTCTCCTACTGTTTTATGTTTCCTTCTAGAAGAGAGCGTATTACCAAAAGAGCTAGCTACACTCCTTTAAGGTAGGGTGCTCTCTTTTCATGGTGGTGACAATGTAATCGTTACGGAAAGTGACAAAATTTAAAGGCCTGTTACAGAAATACAGAAATTTCATGCAGAGTATGAAAAAACGTTGGTACTGGTGCTAGTATACTCGAGAGACATGACTGAAGAAGGCCACGGAAAAGAGAGTGAGAGAGAGGGTGGGGGTGTTAGACAATTAGTGATAGACCTGTGAGAGCCCAGTCCCTGTGTGTTCTGTGCCTCTTCTACTTCTCTTACCTCGGGCACAACACACACCGATTCAAGCGTAATCATTAAGCTTGTTTTTGTTGTTGTTTTTTTTTAAAATTTGCTCCATTTATGATTGGTTCAGCTGTTATTACGCTTTCCCTTTATTTCAAGTCGTTAAAGCCTATAGATACCGGTCAGAATTTTCCGCACCACGCTTGTTCTGACACCAACTATATTTAGGCCTATAAGAAAGCTTGCTCTCTCTCTGTCTGTCTGTCTGCCTGTCTGTCTATCTGTCTGTCTCTCTTTCTTTTTCTCTCTCTCTCCCTCTCCCCCCCCCTCTCTCTCTCTCTCTCTCTCTCTCTCTCTCTCTCTCTCTCTCTCTCTCTCTCTCTCTCTCTCTCTCTCTCTCTCTCTCTCTCTCTCTCTCTCTCTCTCTCTCTCTCTCTCTCTCTCTCTCTCTCTCTCTCTCTCTCTCTCTCTCTCTCTCTCTCTCTCTCTCTCTCTCTCTCTCTCTCTCTCTCTCTCTTAATATGATTATTGATTATTTTCAAGGTCGCGTTACTTTAACGCTGTACACTGGGGACTCGGTAGTTCAGAGCAAGGTGTCGGCCTCTCAACCAAAAGGTGTGAGTTCGAGCCCCGCCAACGGGTGAAAAAGTTTCTCGAGTTTTTTTTAGCAAAATCTACCCCTTGATCCAGGTAGGTGGATCGACACCTAGTCCCATTAGAGAAGGACGATAAAAATTAGGTCCTGTGTGCAGATCACAACACTGTGCACGTTAAAGATCCCTTGGCTATTTACAGGGCAGCTCGGGTTATACTGTTATTTGAAGAATGCGTTTTCTCACAAAAGCCTACAAAAGAGTAGGATAATACTTTGAAGCGTTATAAAACCTTGAAACTCTCCGAACTATTTCTTGTTGACCCTATTTCAACTGCCACGGCTCCCTTATATATATATATACTCATGTCGGATGGCACCTTTTTGACAATAGGTGCACAGAATATGTCAAATTAATTCTGGCCGATCTAAGGCAATATTCAAGATAATTCATAAAAAGTAGATATTTTGGATACACTACGCTGTCCTATGTAAGGAACAATTTTTTCTAGATTTTTCAAGTATCTTTTCATCCTTTTGAATTTGTATTTGACGTAAGAGTTTTTTTCATTATTTTAACCATCTAGGCATCAGAGAGATCTTTTCATCAGTCTTCTTTCTGTGTGTGTGTATGTCTTCAGTCATTTCTTGTTTCGTTCTTTTGTGGATGGTTGGTGGTAGCTTTTGGTAGGTCTTACTTCTTTCCTTTCATTATTTCACCGTCTTTAATCTTGCTGTTTTCTCGTTATTCATCCTGGGATCATTGCATGTGGTAGACAGGGTAAATTTCAATGTTTATCTCATTTATAACCTCATTGTAGAGCTTTATCAGATCAGATTTTATAAGAATTTTTTTTTCCCTTCTATCCATTACCTCCAATTTTATTTTTTTTTATCCCCAGAATTCAAACCAATGACGCCCAATGTACCCTGTGAGCTCATTGATGTCAGCTGAAATTAATTATAAAAAGGAAAGACAGAAAAGAAGAGAAAAGAAATTGGGAGTGTCATGTGAATTGCACAATTTGTTTGAACGTTTTGTGAAACCTTTGTTTGAAAATGCTATTTGAATGACAAGATAATGAAGGAATGATGCATTCTTGACAATGGGAGTTCGTTCATGTCAAACTGAAGGTTCATGTCAAACTGAAGAGCCGTCATCAGTTTCTTTCTTGGATAATTTACGTGAAATCTGTTGCCAAGTTTTTTTTCGCTGCAGTGGTTATTTTTAATTTTTTAAAAAGTTTTTAGTCATCTGAATGAGGAGCAGCGGTTAAAGCGAAGTTGAAAACCTAATCATACTTTGCCATTTGGTTTCAACTGGAAAAAAGAGATTTACACCTGCTGTTGCTCGGTGATCCAAGACTTATGATATTATGGCATTCAGCCAAAAGCCCAGGAGCTTTGATAAGAGTAAGCATGATAGCAATATTAACTCTATGCCAGCCACCTCCAGGGTAAGCCCGGCTAACGTTAACAAGTCTTTGTCTCAACCACATCAGCTGTCCCAGCCTGATGATGACGACGACATTGATTACATTCCCGTTGGAATCCTACAGATTTCATCAGGAAGACCCCTGCCTGTAAACCCGGTGCCTGGAAGCACTGCAGGCTTGCAAAGTTTGCCTGAAAGTCAATCTGACCAGAACAGCTTCCAGCAAGCCTTAACCTTCCAGCCTACAGCCCCAAATATCCCACAACTGCGAGAACTTGAGATGGTTAGCTTTGACTACAGTTCTTCAGACGCCGGTGTTTCAAACGCACAGCAGACCTTACCGAATACAGCAACACTCAAGGGATATTCTCAGTCACATTTTGAGAACCCAGACAGGTCTCATGCAGGTGACAGTTTTGTGTCCCCAAATCGTAACCCTGGTGGATTGTCACATGGCAAAGATGCCATTCTGCAACTGCTGCAAACCCAACAGCTTCAGGCAAGTGCCAAGCAGGCTGAAAAGATTTCCTCTCATCCTGTCAAACCAAACATGGTTTATGAGCTGCCCCCCGCCAGAAAGGACTTCATGCAATTACAATCTCAATCATCACTCAAGCAGAGTGATTTTAACCGCAATGTGCCCATATCTGGTGGTTCACAACAGCTCCTCAAGATCTTAAGCCAGCCCCACAAAGACAATAGGAATGCCCAGGGGCCGGCTAAATTTGAACAGCAAACCAGAGCTAAGTTTGCTGGCCGGCACGAGTCCTCTGCTCCACAAATCAACCAAAATGCAAGTGACGCTTCAGTTCTTCACCACATGCAGCCCCCTGCATCGGATTTTAAAGACGGTAGTATCAATAATAATTATAACGACATGTCATATGAACAGCTGAGACCATCTGCAAACCAAAACAGCCAGTCGGCTCTACAGCTAAACCTTCCAGATAATCCCAATTTTCAAGGCAATATTGGAGCTCAGCCAAACAGAGTTCTCAGGATTGACACATGTGAAAAATCGTCGCAAAACATTCCAAAAATTGCAGAACAGCTCCTGCAGCAGTCACCAACTCAATCAAGTTCTGCTGCCATCCTAAGTGTTCAAGCTCATCCACATAATCTCAACCAACAACATCCCGAAATCTCCAAAAGACTCAACTCTCCTGTTAGTCCCAGTCGCCAAGGGGCAGCCCGTGGCAGCCGCCAAGTCCTCGGCAACCCGCGAGTCCCAGACAGGCAGCGAGTCCAAGACATATCAGCGGATCTCCTCGCCAGCCGTCGGCGGTGAGCCCATGTCAGTTTGTCAGTCCCAGACAAAGTGTTAGCCCACGACAGTTTGTAGGCTCTCATCAGAGGCCGCAAACAGTCAGTCCTCAGCCGTTCCATGCTCCAACTCCAAGGTCAGGCCCTTCGTGCCCAAGTCTGCCGCCAAGCTCATCTCCAGCCAGAATGACTTCTAGCCCCGCCCAGTTTAATCCGAGCGTCTCAGGTGCTGCTTTCTCCCATTTTCCCACGTCATCAGGCATGCAGACTAGCCCGGTGCAGGGTGTCTTAAGCAGTGATAAGAACCACCCTTACTGCCATTCAACCACTCACCTCTCAACCTAGTCCAGTTTCAAGTCCGGGTGGTATCGTACACCATCGGCCGCCCATGGATGCATCACACAAATTTTTGCCTCTGTCGGTTGGCCACCATGATAGCCACCCAGCCTCGGGTCACCTTTGAGTCGGCGTCCAAACCATCCGTGCTGCCCACAGAGTCTAGAACAAGCTGGAGTAGACCGCCTGGCACATTTCATTCTTCAAGCGCCGGAAAACCAAAAAGAGATCAGACGCTTACACCAGCCTTGGGCTTGTTCTCATCTCAACCACTGCCGTTATCTACCTTTTCCTCCCTCCAGCCATCGTCATCATCGCAAGAGGCATATAAAAAGCAAGTTCATGTCTCACAGGTGCGTAAGGGAAAAGTAGTTGAAAGGAATTTCAACAAGCATAACGTTGAAGTTGAAATCTGTCCCCCTCACTCTAATAGCGTCTCTTCAATAAGAAGGTCAGATCTTTGTGCTAGTCCCCCCAATGAAAATGTTTCTCTCCAAAGTGAGAGTTCATCTCTTCAGAATTTAGAAATATATGCAGACTCTTCATCTCGTATCATGGTGCCTCAAAACAAACCGCCAAACAGTAACGTACCTGAGCAAGATAAAAGCGGAAATGAGATAAAGACCATTGACTCTACACATATGGCAGATGAGACGGCTGAAAGCAAAGGAAGCCTATCAGTCTTGTCAGAGGTAGCAAGTGAGCAATATGTTTTGTCAGTGCAGGAAGGAAGCCAAGAAGCCAATGAAAAGCAAAGCAGAAATGAGAGAGACCAGAGATCCAAACTGAATCAATCAGATGCTCGTACATGCCCAACCTTTGATGAGGAGGTTAACTCCAATAATGCATCTAAAAAGGGCAAGGAGTCAGTTTGGCGTGACAACGGAGACACTGCACAGGCGACAAGTAAGAAAAGTTGTCCTGATCCAAAGAATATGAAAGATGGCCAAATAGGCAGTGATATAGTTTTATTACCAAAAAATGAAGAGCCGGTGAAAAGATTACGCAAGCCTAAAGTGCCTTTTGAGAATGATGACAGTTCTGCCCGAGGGAACTCCGGTAAGAAGAAGAATACCGGTAGTGAACGGGGTCCTCCTCACTTCAGACTAAAAGGAAGATTTCCATGGGCCTTGGAAAGGATGGGGAGCTACAGAAATCCAATGTCAAAACTAATGTGCCAGTTAGGTCAGCGGTGACCACAAGGTCTGGGCTTAAATCTCACTCGGCTCAAAGTAGAAGTAGGACTGACTCGGCTCAGAGGAAGAGAAAGACCGTTCTTGAGAATTCAAGAAATGCCTCGAAAATGGCCAGGCTGAGAACTTCAGAAAGGATGCTAGTAAAAAGTATGAATAGTTTCAGAAAAGATAGGGGAAGACAGCTGCAGAATCTTTCAAAACTGAGACACAGCAACAGGCTGTCTAACAGATCCAGAGAAATGGGGAAAAGAAGTTTAAGAAATGACCAAGATGTTTCTTTGCCATCTGGCAAAGAGGGAGTAGAAAGCCGGGTGTCCACCCGCAATTCTTCAAACAGACAGCCTCAGCAGGAAAGCCAAAAAGATTCTAACGTAGTCAATGGAAGTCCCCATTCAAAATCCAATTTACAGGTCTCTCATAGAGTTGTTACCAGAAATTCAGGAAGTCCATCCAAGTCTGCGCCACACAGCGCTGGAACTGTTCAGACAAGAATGACGACACGACAGTCAGATGGATCGAGCAATAAAGGGAAGCGACCTGCCCATTCAGAGTTTTTAGAATCACTTCCACTACATTCTCGAAAACGTACAAAAACATTGAAATACCTCCAGAGCAGGCAAGCTCAGTTGAAGTGGAGTCTCCTCCGGCAGTTCAAACTCGTTCTGCTCGCTCAAGGTCAGATCCTGTGGGGAAGAAAGTTGACGGTGAGGAAAGTGGGGAGAAAACATCTATGGAAGATTCTGACCATATGGAGCATGATGAAGAGAAAGATGACGAGACTGACGATGATTTCAAATCTGAAGACGCAGATGATGATAATGATGAGGATTACGACGATGATGATGAAGATTATGAAACGACCCTAACACACCAGAGAAGAGTGAGACCAAGACAGATGCCTCAAGTCAGACGATCCACGCGTATGAGGCGGAGGGTCAAGAACATAAGCGATGATGACGAAGATGAAGACGATTCAGATGATAGAAAATCTGGAAAGGAATCGAAAGGCACTTCTGAAAATCAATCACGTGTCTTACGAACAAGGTCTGCAAAATCTGATCATGAGACAGAAGGCCAGATGGTCGGTTCGGATACAGACGAAAAAATAAGGATACTCTTAAAAACAAAACTATTGTTCAGTCTCGAATAGACGACGTTTCTTCCACAGCTAAGAGAGAACATGTGAAAGGATTGGACACAGCTAATTGGTCAAAGGTTGACCAGTCCAAAATGATAGCCTACAAACTTGTCCCTGTAACTGTGGAGGAAGCAAAGACTTTTCCAGGTGAGTGGATTTATAGTTCAATTTAATATACACACCATACACATACCTACTACTACATGTACTCCACATGGTCCCATGTCTGTCTGCTTGTCTTTTCGTTAAATTGTTTGGATATTCAAGCAGCGGTCTTAGGTGCTTGCAATGGACATTCTTGTACCAGTTCCATTAGTGCCAAGCATTCAGGCTGGTGTTGTGAAGATAGACAGTAGCATTGTAAGTATTATAAGCTTTGTGAAATAGTGGTAGTTCACCCTGTGAGGCCATGGATGCTGACGTGAGATCAAGGGTTCGATTCTATTGGTGCCTAAAGACAAGATAATTTTTTGTCCATTCCTTTATATTTGCCTCGTCTTTGTTCTTATGGGGCTTCAATATTATTTCATGTCATTGCTCATCACAGACTAATATTGGTAGTGTAGTGGTTATACTGCAAGACTTGGGACTTTGAGGTCTTAGGTTCAAATCCTGGCAACGTTAATGCTATAATGCTAGATTTTATGTTGTATTCCTTGGGAAAGACACTTAATATGCATGTCCACACTTGACCCAGGCATCATCAACATAGCCAGGGAGTGAAATCTGATGGGTGTAGCATCCTGACATAGGGAGTGATGTATTTCCACTGTATTGTTTAATGTTACCTCTTTCTCTTAATGCCATAGAGACTGGGTTATTAGTTGTGGCTCTATGGGCCTTGAGGGCCTTCTTGAAGAAACTTTACTTTACATGGCAAAAAGAACACACGAAGGAATTAAAGCAAAACATTGTGATGTTTAAAAAGCTTTTCTCGATGATAAATTAATAAATATAAATGTCTTGGGGACACTTGAAAATACTCAGACAATATCGTTTTTACCTTCATTTTCAGATTCAATGGTCCCTGTTGTTGGCTACATGCTCCCAGGGCAGGTCTCAAACATCATAATCCTCCCTTCAGACACCGTAAAGCCCTCTGTGGGTGGCCACTCAGGAAATCCATCAGTGCCAGCCAGTCAGTCGTTATTATCATCTACACAAAGCTTTGTGGAATCAAGAAAGCAAACCACGATCTCATCAACACTGCCCTCATCCAAGTCATCAACGCCCCTAACCGCTCCAGTCTCATCGAGGGTCTTGGTCACCCCCAAGCCTATCTCATCCGTCGGTGTCCCCAACTCATTTCCAGCCAGAACTGCTGCCAGTGCCAAGACAAACCCTTGGCCGTACACATCCCAAAACAACAGGCCTCAAGAGACCCCTCCTTCCACGGGGGCATATTGGAATCAGAGCCGAGATTTGCCCCTCCCCAGCAGCCCCCGTCTTCATATCATCCACAAACTTCTCATACCCAATCAGCGTCCAACAAGCAATCTCTATCATCTCCGTCATCCGCGCATCATCAGACAGGGCCATTGCCCTCGGCGTCGCCTCATCCTTTGCATCTGTAGCGCCACCCTAGCGCGTCACCCACTATGACCACCCCGCCGCCATCCGCCTCGTCCCTCGTCCTCACTCTCATCGATGTCCTGGAACTCGGCGTCAGCGATGCCGTGGCTGGTCCAGGAAATGGAAGCTTCTGGTATGGGGTCATGGTCCGGACCTCACCACATGGCTGCGGGTCGTGATGAAGCATGGTCAAGGGGAGGTTACCCAGTGAGGACATCTTACAGTAACTCTGGGGATATGAATGAGGGCCAGATGAATCCTGTGGAATCTGCCAGACTGGATATGCAATTACTAGATGGGATGAGGCCCCCCAGCCAGGCAAGTCTTTTATCATGTGTATCTGTTTGTGTATATGTAATGAATCATGTGTCTTTGTGACATCTCTCAGTAGCTCTGTTGATGTCTGTATGTTTCACAACAGATGGCAACCCCAGAGTAATGCGGTTCCAACTAAACTAGACCCTACATGTAGAAAATGTGTCAAGATTTTTTTCTTCTTTATATCTCTGTTAAAAAATAATCAAGAGCCCTATCCTTCTACATGTTATATTGATACAGATTCAACTTTTTGAATAACAAAGCTATTATAAGGAAAAGAAAAAGTTTATGTCCTAATGCTATCTGTAACTTGTTAATGCTTGTGGCCCAAAATTTCAAATTAGAACCATATTAATCTGGGGTCAAGAGCAGTCTTGATGTTTAGAGAGGTGTCTTCATGGCGTTCCCTGACATTTAAACTATAGATCAGAAATGCTGGGTAGAAGATTAAAAATTATAGTGGTAATAACACTCAACTTTATAGAAATCAAATTCAAGAGTAGAATCACCGTTTTATTTTCATAGATCATGTGTGTACATGGAAAGGCCAGAAGATAGGATATGTTTTTTATGTGAGTAAAAGAACTATTGCCAAAGAGGAGGTGAGGAAAGCAATACAGGAACAGTGGGAAGAGTTAAGACAAAGACTTTAAGAAAGCTACCAAAGCTGTTCTGGAGAGCAAGGAAAAACACTAAAGTATGAGGAAGACCGAAGCATACCAAATTAGGCAAATTAGGAACACTAAAGGAAAAGTATGTGGAAGACCAAAGCATGCCAAATTAGGCAAATTAGGAACACCAAAGGAAAAGTAATGAAGGAGGACAATGGAATCACAGAAAAGTGGAGAGAGTAATTTCAGCAATTGCATAATGTCTACAAAACATTTCTTTCCTTCTCTGTTTAAACGCTAAAATATGGCCTCAGTCATAAACTAGCGCATGATGTATTAGCCTAAAGTATGTAAACAAGATGAGGGCCTATTCAGTAGTCGCTGGCCTAAACAGTAGTCGCTGGATAAGCTGAGAAATTCTTTCTTTTTCTTTATCAGTTCCCATTCTACCTTTGGGTGTATGGGTTCAGATGCCCGAGGTGATCTTTGTCCAGGATGCCCTATCCTGGCATTTTCTGTTTCCTTCCAAAAAAGTTAAATTTCTATGCTTCAATGCCTCTTTTATATTTTCTTCCCACTTTCTCCGAGGTCTGTCTTTTGGTCTTTTACCTTGGGCTTTAGCACTGTATACTGATTTAGCTATTCTATTGTCAGTCATTCTGTTTACATATACTCAAACCATCTCAATTGATTTGTTTCTATCTTAGTTTTTATGCCATCTGCTTTGGTTTGATCTCTTGTTGTTGTGTTTCTGATTTTGTCTCGTTTAGTTTTCCCTACCACTCTACTTAGATTATATTTCATTTCAGCTGCCTGTACTCTACAGTATTCTCTACTGTCTAAAGTTTCGCTGCCATAGAGGAGAGTAGGACAATAAACTGTATTGTATACTGCCATTTTGGTTTTTGTTGACAATTCTTGCTTACCTATTTTTCCTAGATGGTTTATATTGCATTTGCCTTTTTGATTCTCTGGCTGATTTCTTCTCTTAGTTTTCTCTTTAATCATTACTCCTAGGTAATTGTAGCTTTGAACTTGTTCTAAATACTCCCTTTTAAGATTTTGTGTTTTAGCTTCCCTAGTTACTAGCTTTTTTGGTTTTCTTGCATTTACTCTCATTCCTCTTTTATTTAGTTCATTGTTCATAATGTTGATATTCGACTGAAGGTCATTTTCTGATTTTCCAAACAGAACTAAATCATTGGCAAATGAAAGCATTGATACATTTACTGGTTTGAGCTTCCACATACCTGCATTCATTTTTTTCATTTTTGAGGATGCCTTTGCTGAATCCATAAATGATAAACAAAAAAGGACTTAGGATACAACCCTGTCTTACTCCTTATATCTACATCAAATTCTTCTGATATATTTCAAGCTACTCTCACTGCACATGTTGGTTTATTGTAAAAACTTTTAATGGCTTTATTAAATTTTGCTTACATTGTGTTCTTTTAAGGAATGCCATAGTTCGTGTCAAATGCCTTTTCTAAGTCAATAAAACACAGGTGCAAGTCAATGTTTCTTTCAAGGAATTTTTCTATTATTTGTCTAATTGTAAATATGTGGTCTTGTACACTTCTTCCTGGTCTAAATCCACTCTGATGCTCTTTAATCTGATCCTCTACTCTTTTCCTTAGTCTCATTTCCAGTATCCTGGCATATACTTTTCCTGGAACGCTAAGTAGTAATATCCCTCTATAGTTTGAGCATTTCATAGTTGATCCTTTCTTACGTATTGGTACTACCGTTTCCTTTTTCCAGTCGTCTGGCACCTGTTTGGACTTCCATGCTTGTTAGCATATTACATGTAGTAGTTTGTCTGCCTCTCTCCCTTGGTTTTTAATCATTTCTGGATAAACTTGATCTGCTCCTGGGGCTTTTCCTAATTTCACTTTTCTTATAGCTGTTTGGATTTCTTCCATTGATATATATCTACATCTTCAGCTGTCTCCTCTGGATTACTTGATACTCTTACTAATTGATCTTTAGTCCTTGTTTCATATGTTCTGGAGGGATTATTAAATGTAATTGGTGAAAATGCTTTCTCCATGTTTACATGATTTCGCTGTCTTTTTTCATTATTTCTCCTTTGACATTCTTAATTTGTCGTATTGGGCATGCTTTGGTCTTTCTCATGCTCTTCATTGCCCTCCAGAACAGCTTTTGATTTCCTTGATATCTTTCTTGGAGTCTTTGTCCAAACTCTTCCCATTGTTCCTGTTTGGCATTCCTCACTTCCTCTTTGGCGATAGTTCTTTTATTTTCGTAATCTATCCTATCCTCTGGTCTCTTTGTTTGCAAGTATTTCTTCCAGGCATCCTTCTTTTCTTTGATCTTAGTCTTGACATTTTCATTCCACCATGCTGTTCTTTTCCTATCTCCTTTAATTTGTTTCCTACCACAGACCTCTTCATTACAACTGAGGAGTGTTTCTTTATACATCTGCCATTTTTCTTCTATTGTGCTATCATTCAGATCCATCTGTCTTTCACTGATAAATCTTTTTATCCTAGATTGATATACACACCTGTTTTACTACTGGTTTATTTAATTCCTCTATTTTGAGTTTAGTAGCTTTCTTCTCTTTCCTTTTCTGTTTGTTTTCCTCAGTCAGTAATCTCATTTTGGCAATCACTAAGTGATGATCACTAAATAGTTCTGCTCCTCTGTTTACTCTTGCATTCAATGTACTGTAAAAAAAGGAGCTGCTAACTATTATGTAGTCTATCATTGATTTTTCACACCTGTATTCACTTACTCTCTTGTATATTTGTGGATGTCCTTATGAGGAAAAAAGGTGTTGGCTATTTTCATGTTATTCTTTAGGCAAAAATCTATGAGTCTCTCTCCATTTGTTGAAGTTGTTGTCTCTCCTTCTTTACCTATTACTCCTCCTGATGTTTCTACATTGTTGCCTACCATAGCGTTTAAATCTCCTAAAAGCATTAGTTCCTGTTTGGATTTAAGATTCTCTGCAGCTATTTGTAAATCGTTTTCGAAGATATCTTTTTCTTCTTTAGTTACGTCTTCATTTGGTCCATAATAATGTAATTTCTTTTCCTTTTGGTTTAATATTTACCTCTAATAGCCGTTGGGCTTATAAATTTCCAACTTTCTAGTAGCTTTTCATGCCTTTTATGCACTAGGAGGCCTACTCCTGCTCTAGTTCTATCTTTGAGAAGATTAAAATATGATTCGGTCCTACATTTTCTATTCCTTGTCCTTTTTCTTTGTTTCTGTAATGGCCAAAATATCTACTTAAAATTTTTCCATTTCTTCAACTAATTCTAACTCTTTTCCATTTATTGCCTTAACGTTCCATGTTCCAAAAATCACAGTCCGTGTTCGTTTCCAAGTTCGTCTTCCAAAGATCAAGCCGGTTATATTTCTTTTACTTCTCTGAATCAGGTTGTTTTGGATACGCGGGGGATTAGCCCACTGTACCCTAGGTAGATGGTGGGGCTGCCATCTTGAGGCCCCTACCAGGCCTTGTTCTTTTCTGTCAGGGTTAACTCCCTTAGCCTTTGGTCAACCAAGACCCGCCTGCAAGGCAGCAGGAGACTTGTGGAGGGCGGGATCATCTACTCCCCATACAGGTGCTTACCTGTCCACTGCCCGGGGTTGAGAAATGCGTGCATTTATGCATACCATGTGTTCACGCGAAATGACTCGGAGATAACTCTTGAATGGTAAAAATGTCAGGGATTATTATTGAGTACGATGTTTGATTGTCAAGCACATTAGTGTGACAATACTGACAGGTATACACGTTGGTGTGTAAATGTAATACTTACTGATTGCTTGGTCACTTTTGTTTCTTTGTTTCTTTGTTTCTTTGGGTTTTTGCTGTTGTTTTTCTTTGTTTTTTATTTTTATTTTTGCCTTCTCGGAAAGCAGATCAAAAGTCATACGAATTTTCGGAAGATAATGCTTTGGTTCTTCATAGCTTTGCAAAAGAGGTGACAGCGCCTATCAATAATTATTATGCTCAAAACAAACCCTCTAACTACTTACACTTGACCTCGAGAGTCAAGGTGTGTCGACTGTGTCTTTACTTCACTGTTATTATAATACAGTAAAAAATCGGTCAATAGAGGAAGGTGTGTGTTTTATGAAGTAAAACTGTATTACCTCCCAAAGAGCAACACAAAACGGGCTAAGTCCTTTTCTTTTCCAATTTTCTCAAAATCGGGAAAAGTGACCTTTATGGTGACACCTTGACAATATCAAAGGGAAAGTCTGAGGCTTTCATCACATTGTAAATGTCAGATATATTTAAAAAAGGAACAAGCATTTTTATGAATAAATGCAGTTACGGGTCATGTAATATTCATATTATACTTTCTTTTCTTGACTTGCAAGTAAATGTAACAATTTTGTGTACCAAATTTTTAAAGATTTGACACTTGAGAAAACTCCTGCCTGAACTTCTGACATTTTAAATGCAGTATTGGTGGTTACAATATAAACACTCAATGTTGGACAATCTTGCTTTAACCCCTTGATAGTTTCTCTGCATTCAAAGTCTATAAAAATACATCAGATGGTTATTAATTGTTTTACTATGTCTGCAGAATTTATTCAATGGAATTTTTTTTTTATTATCAAATCTCGTCTGCAGAATCTATTATATGGAATTATATTTTTTTTCAAATCTTGTCCACAGGCTCTTGCTCAAGGCAGTGCACAGGATTTAGAGCCGAGTTTCATGGAGGCTGGTTCACAACAGCCATTTTTCAATACGGGAACCAACCTCAGCGCAGATCCGCTTTTAACAACAATCCGAGGCCGGACTCCCACATTCAGGACAAATTACGGCCGGACCGCATTCTGCCGGGATCTGTTCATCAGATGACCCCGTCCCCATCCCCCAACTACAGCATAGCATTGCCAGGCCTTGGCCAGCAAGACATATCGTTTCTGGAAAGCAAGATGCACCAGGATATGGACATTTCCTCCAGTATGCTCTTGTCCGAAGTTCCATACGAGGACGGCATTCAGGGCCATGCTGCTTTGGACCAGGACCCTGCCAATCTTGTGTGCTCGGTCAACTTGGACGATGCCGACACTTTGGCCCTGAGGGGAAAATTCCACCGCCCTCAATCTTCCAGCGGGTGTGGAACAGTTGCAGGACAACAACCTTTGGGCTTGACCAAGTTTGGCAGGGCTGAAATGACCTTGCCTTCCCCCTCAAAATGAAACGGTTGATCATCATGAGGACAGACCAAGCATGCCAGAGAAGAAAAAGAAAGAAAAGGGTACTTTGCACCCACGAAGGCAGTCATATGAGGTTTGTTATGTTTATTTACATTGGGGGGGGGGGCACCTGGACTGGTCAGTTTTGGACCAAAAGATTGATTTTCTGTTCTTTGCATATTCGGGTAGAACGATCATTTGTCTACAAGTTCATGGTAGAAAATGTCCATATGACGTATAATTTTTTTTTACAAAATATTTTGTAGGCAAGGGTAGGTAAAAACAGTCAAAATTTTGACGTAAATTACCCTAACACTGGCTGAGAAAATGGCAGTAAAAACCTGTATATTGACGGTTAATCGCCAAATGTGGCAGCACACGATATTTGACCTCGTTTGCTGACGCCGATCAACGCATCTCCTATCGTTATGTGATATAAGAGGCGTTGCGCGTCAGTGTGATTTAAACACATGCACAAGCATAGGATATAGAGGAAAAAACAAATAACTGGTCATTTCGACGTCTGTTTTCACAACAGTGCACATCTAAACCTAGATTTATAATCCTTTTTACATAAATAACAATGCCAGAGACTGTCGAAAGAGTAAGGGTGATGCTACAACAAGGGAAACCCGTCTGAAGCGTTTGTTTTGTGTTTTTTTCTGTTGATTTTTTACTTGCATTTTTCTCGAAATGTAGTTTTTCCACACTAAAATTCTATCTCCTCCGCCATTTACTGAACGATTTGTATTATATTTGGCACACAGGTTTCTCTTGTCAATGTTAATAGAATAACGTCGGTTTTTTTTTTTGGAATATATATATATATTGTAAACTTTTTGAGAATTATTTTTTTTTGTAATAAAAACGCCGTTTTTGTACATTCACGATATATAGTATTTTCATTAATTCATTAAAAAAAACTATCCAAAATATCGAAAAAACCAGACGTCTCACTCTTTAGATATTGAATGGAAAAGACGATCTGAGTGATTTTATTCATAACTTAGGAGGAGATAGGTTTTGAAAATTAAGTCAAAACCAAGATGGACAATAGCGGGCAACAAGGTTTTTAAAATTAAGTCAAAATCCAAGATGGCGGCTGTTTCTATGGCAACCAAGGATGCTACAAACTTTTCAATGATATAGGATGACTGTATTTTGACAGTTACTCATGTAAAACAAAACCTACAGAAACATCATCTAAAACCCAAAACCTAAAAGAAATCAGAAACACAACAATAAATAGAGATAAAATCAAACCAAAAGGCAGATCTGGGAGACAGTTGGAAGAAAATATAAAAGAGGCATTGAAGCATAGAAATTTAACTTGTGTGGGCATAGTTTTGGGAACCGATAAACAGAAAGGTAGAATGGGAACTGATAAAGAAAGATCATCTCGGCATATGAACTGATACACAGGTAGAATTGGGAACTGATAAAGAAAGATCTTGTTGAACCCATACACCGAGAGGTAGAATGGGAACTGATAAAGAAAGCATCACGGGTATCTGAACCAGCTGATAAAGAAAGATAATCTCGGCATCTGAACCCATACACAGAGAGGTAGAATGGGAACTGATAAAGAAAGATAACTGGCATCTGAACCCATACACAGAGGTAGAATGGGAACTGATAAAGAAAGATTCACGTGAGCTGAACACATACACCGAGAGGTAAAATGGGAACTGATAAAGACTGAAACTGGAAACATCATCTTGATCTGAACCCATTTCACCGAGAGGTAGAATGGGAATTAAAAGAAAGATTTGAACCGATACATCATAGAATGGGAACTGATAAAGAAAGATAATGCACGGGCATCTGAACCCAGGAGGTAGAATGGGAACTGATAAAGAAAGATCAAAGATCATCTGATATTTACTGGGAACTTGAGGTAGAATTTATAAAGAAAGATCATCTTGTCTGACCCATGATATCACTGATAAAAATGCTTGAACCCATACACCGAGAGGTATGGGAACTGATATATGGGAAAAAAAGAAAGATACAAAAAAGAATGCTGTCTGTGAAGGAGCTCTGAAAAGACTGAATGATGTTTAACAGAGAGGGAGAATGGGAACCTGGATTGGATTCTAATTGGATATTCAGAGAAATGGAATATAGAAAGATCTCATGGGCATCTGCTCAATACACACAGGTAGAATGGGACTATGATAAAGACCAAGTAGATGTTGATAAAGATAAGATAATCTTGCCCAAG
This sequence comes from Doris montereyensis, assembly GCA_037039925.1. NCBI lineage: Eukaryota > Metazoa > Mollusca > Gastropoda > Nudibranchia > Dorididae > Doris > Doris montereyensis. Next base: position 59,384 of record JAXRKP010000748.1, on the reverse strand, counting down.
GAAAAACAAATTCCTGAATGGGAACTTGATCCAGTAAGAAAGTTTCACAAATGACTGCAAATCTTTGATGTGATACACTTGTAGGGTTTGGAATTTTTGAACCTGTTGACCAAGACGTTTAAAACCGATAGTGTGCTCAAAATTCTATAAACATTAATTTTTTAACAAAATTAGAGGTATTGCAAAATTTAAGGAGAGAGGGTATATATTCAATAGTAACACAGATCCTATTGCTTTTACATGACAAGGTGTCTTCACAATGATTATAATCTATTATATGGGATATTTATTACAAACATTTTCAGTGGAATCGTTCCTCGTAGCAATATGAGCAAAAGGGCACTTATCGAGACCCATGACTATATAAGGGTGGTTAAGATGCAGAAAAGTTAAGCCTTCAAATCGGCCCTAGCTGTTAGAGACTGATCTAGGCTCATTATTCCAGTACAGATATCTTAGCTTGAGCAGACTGCTTGATGGAATGAACTATTTCATTTTCATCAATTATAATCGAGAGAGATTAGCAGGGAGACAGTCAGTAAAGTTCGAGATTGTTTAATGATGCCCACAGAGCCGGAGCTTTTCCCAGTTTCTATAACGGGAAGTGGAACAGGGATAGTAATTGCCTCCTGACGGAGGGAGACTCCCAAACTAGCGCTTGTACCCATTTTGCACCTGGCTCTCAGAGGGGAAAGCGTGTTAGGTGTCTTTCCCCAAGGAACACAACGTTGGGCCAGGGATTTGGAAGCCAGTACCATAATGATCCCCAGTCCGGCAGCCAATCAACCAGACACTGACAACACTCGGAGAGTCAGCTGCTGAAGAATTTCTTTTTATAAGGCACATTTGAAATTGTCGATTGTTTCATCGTTGACAAAAGATGATATCCTTCACTTGGCTCTTCATTTTAATGATGCACCCTTTCCTTTACATCTTATTGATCTATGATCACAATGTGCTGGACAAAATGTTTGCTTTTCTTGTATAAAACATGAGTAGATATGGTGATCATGGAGAACATTTGTGTCTAGATCCAGATGTAGATGTAAGTTGAAAGTTTGAATTTCCAATCTGATATATTGTATTGTCTAAAATGTGTTTACTTATTTTATTTAAAAATGGTGCCATTTAAAACAAACCAAAAAAACTAACTGAACTGAAATCCTATTTTTTTACCGCCAATTACTGTTAGAAATGGAAACTGAGTACAAATGTTTGATATGTGGTAATCATCATACATACAGCATGACCAGCATATACCGCCATCTGACATATGCAAACACAACAATCCCGAGTTTGCCTACAGCTGCACCTTGTGCAATTTAAAAAGTATTCTCAAACCCTAAGCACCACCTCCTTACTCACAGAAAAGAAGATGCACAACAGCCTGCCATCCCCTACGGATAGAATTGGTAAAACTTACTGGGCCCCCTACTAGTCTCTTCTAACTTTAGTCAAGTCTTAGTTTAAATGATAGTTTTTCTTTTGCATTTGCTTTCAATTATTTGAAGTTGTTATTCTTTCTTTGTATTTAAATTTTTGTTTGTTTTGTTTTGTTTTGTTTTGTGTGTGTCGTTATATATGCTTTCTTGTGGGCGGCTGGCAGGTGCAGCTGTTCTATTTCTTTTCTTTCACTATCTTTCATCTTGCTATCTCTATCCGTTTAACGCCTTGTCTGCACTTTGTGAATTGTTTATCAGTGGGGTTATGAAGAGATATATATATATCATTTTCCATGAGATAAAAATGTCTTGCACAATGAGGCTGTTTCGTATTATAGAGCGGGCGGTTGACAGGCGCTGCTGGTAGGTCCTATTTCTTTCCTTTCCTTCTTTCACTTATCTATCATCTTGCTGTTTCCTCTTAATTCACCTTAAGATCACCGTAATGGTGAAGGGTAAATTTCCATGAAACAAACAAATCGTATGATAAGTAACAAATGCAATTTTGTGCTCATTTTCAGTTTAATATTTATTTGATAAAACTTTATATGTTAAAAACACAAAAAACAGAGATATTGATTAGCGATTATTTTTGTCGCAAGATTTTAAAATACCCCTCACAGAATGTGACAAAATATGATCTAGATAGAGATGTGCTGTATGGTAGATCTCATACTGCTTGATTTCTGATATATTGTGGAGAGTCTTAAGATTATCACTAGTAAGTCTGTCGACTTCGTTCTTTGTTATATCTCAAACTTTAACTGCAATTTTTAAAAATTATAACCTTTTTTGCGTCTATGCGCGCTTAGTGCCTTGAACAAGGGCGCAGCTTTTTGAGAATGGCTCATACAAAAGTATTTATTTTTTAAAGATTTTTTTTATTTTGTACTTTTTGATGCCATTTACATTAATGAAAAATGAACATTTACCTGGTAGGGGAAAAGAAAAGTTGTGTATTTCTTTTGATAATTTCAATAAATTACTTAGTTCGAACACAGAAAGAATTCAACGATTTACATTTCAAACCCCTTTGAAATGATGATTGAAATGTCGGGTTCTGTTTCAGATTTACCAAAGTTAAGTTTGACTGTGTGCAAGAATCTGTGCGAATGTGGTGGATAGTGGTCAGTGTTTCTGTGTTTGGCTGTGCTCTTCGCTATAACACATATTGGGGGCTCCTATTTATATTGTGGGTGGTTGGCTGCTACTTGTAGATGATACTTGTGCCCTTTCACTCTGTTACTTATCTCTCTCATCTTATCGCTGTGGGTGGCTTACTTGTACTTGTGTCCTTTCACTCATCTCTCATCTTATCGTGTGGTGGTCGGGTGCTGATTGGTGATACTTGTGGCACTCTGTTATTTATATTCTTATCGCTGTGGGTGGTGGTTCTACTCGTAGGTGATACTTGTGTCGTTTCACTCTGTTACTTATCTCTCTCATCTTGTTTTTGTGGGTGGTTGACGGGTGCTACTTGTAGGTGATACTTGTGTCCTTTCACTCTGTTACTTATCTCTCTCATCTGTCGCTGTGGGTGGTTGACGGGTGCTACTTGTAGGTGATACTTGTGTCCTTTCACTCTGTTACTTATCTCTCTCATCTTGTCGCTGTGGGTGGTTGGCGGGTTCTACTGTGTTTGGTGATACTCTGTTACTTATCTCTCTTCTTATCGCTGTGGGTGGTTGACGGGTTCTACTTGTAGATGATACTTGTGCCCTTTCACTCTTTTACTTATCTCTCTCATCTTGTTGTGGTGGACAGTTAATGGGTTTTGCTAGTAGGTCCTGCTTTTCTCCTTTCACTCTTCACTTACGTTTCGTATTTCCTCTAAATTCACCTGGGCGATCGCAGTGTATGGTGGATGGGCTAAATTTTAATGAAACAAAGCGAACAAGTTTCGCTGCTTCCTCGTATTTCACCTTGAGATCACCTCGTGTAGTGGACGTGGTAAATTTTGATGAAACCTATTTATATCGATCTTTGCGGTGTGGATGATATATATATGCAGAATATCCTCTGCTTTTTAAAACTAAATTATATTTTTTTTTACCGTGACTTCTTGGAGAAACATTTTGGCATTATTAACAGCCTGTTAATATCTTTTTAATCATTGACAGGCGAAGACTCTGAGAGAAGCAGCAAGGAAGAGCAGGAAAAACGCTCAAAAGTTCCAGCCAAGGAATCTTCCCCTGCAAAGGATGGAAAAGACGGAAAGAAGAAACACCCTCGTCAGCGGTCTGGAGAAAGGAAGCACTCAAAGGAAAGTCTGTTTTTGAAGAGATGCCGGAGAGCCCGACCCCGTTAGATGAAGAGTGTAAACGTGAGACACAACGACAAGTGGAAGAATTCAGAAAATGAAAGCGGAGAAAAAGTACGCAGCTCATCAGACACTGACTGGCATTGTCACGGATATATTCTCAAGACGAGTGAAAGACGAGATGAAGGATGAAAAGAATAAGACGGTGAAGACGGATGACAAAGTGTCTGGACATCTACACTCGAAGGCATCAACTCAGCTTGACAATAAAAGTGAGGTGGAGGAAAGCGTGTCTAAAGTTTGGGGAAGGAAGAGTCACACAAAATCTGAAGCAGTCGCGTCGCAGGTTGCTGTGACTCAGAGAGGAGAAAAGAATCCTAAAAATGTAAAGGAAGAAAAGGATGAAAAGGATATTTTGAGCACAGATGTCAAAAGAAAGATTGATGTGCCGGGTAAAAGTATCGAGGCTTCTTCTATTGCCCAGAAGGAAGATTTATTGACAAGCACTATCAACGCTGTTGCACACACTGTCTACCTTGATGACAAATATCTCAAAGCTGGAGAGTCATTACATTCTACAACAGACTCACATCAAGTTAGCACAGAGAGGGAAGGAATATACACGATTAACTCTTCAAATGTGGAAACTGTATCTGGTGAAAGCACTGAAAAATATGAGGCCCAGATAGAGAACGAATCGAGGGAAGATATGAAAGCAGGACTCAAAATGTCAAGTGATGACCCCGTTGCCACAAAGTCCAAATTTGCCTGCGAGCTTTGCAGTAGCACCCTCTCCTCCAAATGTTCCTACCTCATGCACATGAAACGCCACAACAACGAAAAATCCAAATTTTGTTCATACTGCAACAAGGCGTTCTTCACTGGCCAGGAGCTGAGGTCTCACGAGTGAACGCACACGGGTGAACGGCCTTTCGAGTGTCGTATTTGCAAGTCAAACTTTGCTCATGCTGGCTCGTATCAGGCTCACAAAAAGGGCCATATCAAACGAGGAGAAACCGAGCCATTTCCACCCGAGAAATGCTTCCCAGGCTCTCCAACGCGAAGGCGTAGAACCACTTCAACGGATGGCAAAAACAAGGGGAAGGTAGAGTCTCAGCGTTCCTCATCCCGGCGGCAGTGATGTGCCATTGCTCCATTCACAAAATTTGCCTTACCGGCCTGACGGGCAGGCAGCAGCTGGCCACATGGCCACTGACGACAGAAGAATGTCAGGCGATCAGGAGATGCTCAGGACTAGTGATCAACACGCAATTCGATACGACGAGGCAGCCTTGACTCAAAACTTCAACAGAATGAGCCAGGGGAGACGGTTACAATGACAGACAGACTCTGGAAGCCCAAAACGTTGAGGCAGGCCGAACGACGGCATCAGTGGGCAAAGGTTCAGACGGATCACCCCCAGCACTCAGTATGATATGGCCCAGAATTATCCTCCGCTGCCAGGGTCGTACTTCCCTGCCACTAACTACGGAACACTCTCAGGAGGTCACATGGTGGCCCAGTCGCCTAAGCAAGGGCAGGCTGAAACGTATCGCCCGCCCCCACCTCCGCCCCCACCCCCACCCCCCACCCCCCCCGCTCCCCAGCTGGACCATTCCCCACTGGTCAACCCACTCATTTCGCTGGCCACCCACCATCACATCACCAGCATTCCAGCCAACTGCCTCCACACCAGATGTCGCCTTACAGTCAATGTCAGACGGGCTATTACCATCCCACCCCATCTCACTCTGTGACTTCCCCTCATAATTCTATGTCTTCTCAGGATACAATGGCCAAAGCGGCGCCGATTAAGTCCAAAACCATGTTAGATGAAAACCAGGAAAAACTGTCTGAGCCGTTTGACCAAAAATCAGTACTTATACACCAACTCTCCTCATGGTAACCCCCAGCAGAGCTTTCCTCAAATGGCGGTCTATAGCACGACAGCAGCGAATGATTCCATGGTATACGGCAGTGCTCAAAGACAGATCTGTCGTCCAACGAAATTGTAAAAACGTTACTCGAGCACTACCACGTTCCGCCAACATCTTATGCCGAACCCGTGCAGGGCAACTACTCCACGGCTCAGGTTGGCGGCTCGACTTCGCACCCTGCCCAGGTCTCGCAAAACACGCAGAGGCCTGCAATCAGCTCACTACCATCGCTTCCATCATCCCAGCCACCTCCCCCGCCATACAACCCCAGGTTCCTCCCCCGCCATACACGGCCAGCATGCAATACAAAGATTACTATAGCAACAGTTTAGGGCAAACGAGGGCGACAACAATCCACCCGTTGTGCACGACAAATTGATGTCTCACGCCGAAAGACACCACATGCAGCCACTTTACAGTGAACCGGCTGCTCTGTACCCAACGTCAGTCCAGCAGACGCCCACGCCTGTCTCTGTCATTCGTTCAAACTCGGGCCATGGCTCAGGACTTGCTAACGATGGTCCGCCGCCTCCTCCTCCTCCTCCTCCTCCTCCTTTCCCTCGCTATCCTCTGTGAGTGAAGGGCTGCAACCACAGTATTTGCCAGACACCATGCCGCTTTCTTCCCTGCCACTCAGGAGACGGTCCACACAGATTTCAATACCTTGTAGTTGCAGCTGTTGTTTTCGTTGTTGTATAGTCTTGAGCGTTTGTTTACATGCTTACATGAAGCTTCAACCATCTTCTTGCTAGCCACTTATTTGTCATGGATGAAGAGACAAACAGAGAGTGAGAGTAGATCATGCCTGCTGCTACCCACTTCTGTACAAAAGTAACATAAATAATGGCTGAGAGTGAAGTCTTTCACTTTTAGCTGATGTCATACACAAATGTACATTTACTTTTAGCATTGATGATATATATATATAATGACAGAAAGTTCAGTTAGACAGCATTGAATAAGATGGATGGCATCCTCTTTAAACTGGGTTTTTAAACATGTTTTTATCGTTAGATTTTTGCTTGTTTGAATTGTTATTATAGTTTTAACAGAGTATATTGGATCTGTCATAAATATTTTTATATTGGTTTTTATTTGATTTAAACGGTGACGACGACTTTCTGTTTTTTCTTCTTTTTTTAAAGCAACTATTATTTAAATTCTTCAGTGTGATGACAATCTACTTTAAGTTTAAGAGCCTTTATATCTCATTCCGAATGATCTGTGAATGGTTTTGATTCAAATGTGCAAGCCAAGCATAGATTTTGGGAACATTAGAGAATGCTGTGGTGGGAATCCCATTGCGGGAATTCTTTGTGGGAATCCGTCTGGTTTTATGTGGATGAACTTTACCCGTGGGGATTCATTCACCAGACATTTTTACCCGTTGAATAATGTTTTAATAGATGCCCTTGCCGTTCCTTTGATGTTGTTCTTGTAACTTCCCAAAGGGAGGAGGAGGTGTGTGAGAGGAAATTGCGGCGATCATGGTGCAAGAAAACTTTACCACACACACCCCCCCCCGCCATTCTAATGGGGGAGAGCACATTGATCTCATACTCCCTGTGGCATGATGGCATTACAATGTATGGTGTTTAGTTTCTTCTACTGCCTTTTAGTGGGGTTTTTCCATTATATTCTTTTCGCATTATATGTATGCATGTCTCTTTGCAATTCTGTTTTGTAAAAAGAGTTTTTTTGTTGAAAATGAAAAGAGTACATTTAAAATCTCTAGTAGGGAAGATTTTAATCGTTGTCATTGGTTGAATTTGAATGATAATGATGAAAAGTTATTTTTAGATTTTTGTTCTCTCCAAAAATTGTTCTAAACGTAGATAGCAACCGGCAGTGATGATATACTGTTGTTATTTTGTAACCATTGCATTAATACATTGTTGTTTACCAACTGTTTGCTTTTCTCTCACAGGTGCTTTTTTTGTTTGTTTTGAAATTTAAACCTTACATACTTATAAATATATATATATATATATATATCTATATATATATATATACATATATATATATATATATATATATATATCTATATATATATATATATATATATATATATATATATATATATATATATATATATATATATATATATATATATATCGTCAGTTACTGCCCATGCTGAAAATTTCTCATCTGCGTAAAATCCCTTGATAGTAATAAGCTGCTGATATTGTGTATTCTTTGTTTAAAATGACGTACTCATGGTGGGCGAATATGTGTGTTGTTTGCTTTCATCTATTATTATTATTATCAGATTTGAATTTTAAGAACTTTAAAAAAATTTAAATCATATATTTAATTGGGATTTTGTTGCCCTTTATCTGGGATGGGATGGGTCCTTTATTTGCCAGCACGTTCTTACGTTCTTGTTTTTTTTTTTTATATCAGTTGCTCACAGTTTGTCATTGGGGAATCGTTTCAGATTTGTAGCTTGAAGAGTTTTTTTTTAAAAACGATTCATTGAAATTCCTTGAAACCTTGAACATTAATCCCCCCCACCCTGCCTCCGACCCTTGCTTCTTTTTTGTTTCTAAAGGAGCCTGGAAAAAAAAAACGTGAAAATAAAAAAATAAGACTGGCTTGGAAAATGGACATAATTTTATACTTGTTATACAAACTTATACTTAGCTCACCGTGTTTCTATCTGCCATGCTGTTAGTATAATGTCTGACGCCATAATTTTTAGAATCTTTTTTTTCTTTTCTTCCTATGTCTGATTTTATGTTAAGTGTGTACCAGGTATAATGTTTGTAAGACTGATGTGTGAGTGTCTGTGTGTGTGTGTGTGTGTGTGTGTGTGTGTGTGCACTTGTGAGTGTATGTGAGATGTGTATGTTTGTATGCACACATGTGAGTCTAAGGAAGTTTGTGTTTGTGTGTGTGTGTAGGTGTACATGAAAGTGTATAAAAAGAAGGTTTGTGTGTTCATATGTACATATGAGTTTGGGTGTTTGTATGTTTACATATGAGTGTATGGGATGTTTGTGTGTTTACATGCACACATGAGTGTATGGGATGTTTGTGTTTGTATGCACATGTGAATGTGAGTGTACAGGCTGTTAGCGTGTTTATATGCACGTGTGAGCGTATGTGATGTTTGTGTTTATGTGTATGTGATGTTTGATGTTTCTATGTGTGTCTGAGTGTGTTTGTAGGCACTACTAAGGCTATTCACGAAGTGTGTGTTTATAATGTTTTAAAATGTCTGTAAAATGAGAGTGAAACTTATATAACCTGGTTTGGTTTACACTGATGGGGAAACACTATTTGATCTGATTGCCACTTGTCAAAGTGTGTTTGTTTGACATTGTGTGGGGGGGGAAACACTGTCCACAGCCTAAAGCCATCACAATCACATGGGCATTTTTGTTGTTGTTAAATCTAGTATACAAGAAGTCTGGGTTTTTTATATGCCTTTGTGTGTATCCACGTCTTTTGCATCTTACATATATATGTTTACATTTATGTCACCTGAACTTGGCTGAATGTGTCATTTTAACAACTAGACGTGTCCAAAGTCCAAAAAGTTTGCTACTATAAGATCAATGTTGACAGTTGATAGATTAAATGACGTTGCACGCTATCGGTAGAATTGTGAGTTAGTTATCATGACGCAAGGTCTGCTGTTAGCTTGTGTAATATGGGATCGACGGTGGGCAGGTGCTGCTGGCAGGTCCTATTTCTTTCCTTCACTCTTTCATTTATCTTTCACTTCTCTCTCTCTTTTCTTTCTTTCTCTCTTGTCAGTCTCTCTACGTATTATGTGGATTTGAGACAACAGTGTACATTATGGGTTTGTAAGCATGTGTGGGTATGTGTGTATGAGTATTGAGTTTGTTCCATAGATAATGGAAAAACGTGATCTTTCTAATATACTTACGGTTGAAATCAAAGCTGCTACCGGAGCGTATGTGGTAATACGGCATTGCTGTTTAAAGAGTTTTTCTTACTTGATGAGCACCTTCTTATGAATCGTCATTTCTTGCTCTCCATGTGCATTTGGAGTGTGGGCTGTTGGCAGGGGCTACTGGTAGGTCCTATTTCTTTCCTTCGCTCTTTCTTCCATCTTTCATCTTGCTGTTTCCTCATAAATTCACCTCGAGATCACTGCATGTGGTGGACGGATAAATTTCAATGAAACAAAAAAAGCTTTCCCTGTGCATTTGGAGTTTGAGTGAAAGTTTTGGGGTGTCAAATTCCATACACACTCATATAATTCAAAGTTTTTCAAGGCTTGATCTCTACACTCATGTTTCAGATTTTTGTTATCCTTGGCGTCATATTTCATGCCTTCTTAAGATGGGAAAACAAAAACAAAAAAACAGGAAACGAAACAAAAAGAAGGAAGAGGAAATGTCCAAGTAAAATAATCTTTCCGGTTATTGGCCAGTCTTTCCAACTTTCTTTTAGACTGGGAGTGTTTTATATGATGTTTAGTCTTCTCGCAGCAGAGTGTTTTTTGTCTGACATTTAGCCTCCTCCGTATATACGTATTTGTTTTATTAAAATTATCCTTGCAATACGAAGACCGGTTTTATGAAAAACGAAGGACAGGAAATGCATGGTCTACAACAGGTCATTTTCTGGTCACTGTTACCATTTTCCACTATATCAAGTGAGCAGTTGGCAGGCACTTCAGGTCCTACTTCTTTGCTTTCATCATTTCATAGATATCTTTTATCTTGTTGTTTCTGCTTAATTCACCCTGAGATCACAGCACATGGTGGATGAGGTGAATTTCAATGAAAGAAACAAACCTCTCTCCCTTTTCCCTTTTCCTGTTTGAAATTTTACAGTTTTCTTTCAAATATAATTATCACAATCATTTATTGTGTCAAAATCGTATTTAATTCTTTTCCATGTAGAGTCCTTTAAAACTTTCCCTTTTCCCTTTGTCCTGTTGAGATTTTACACAAATAACTTTATACATGTATGTACCCTACAATCCATGGACAGTTTTAAGTTTTCTTTAAAATATAACTGACGTGGATTGCGTCAAAACATCCTCTTTATTTCTTTTTCATTTAGAGTCCTTTAAAATTGTTATGATGCTTTTGCCATCAACCCATATATGTATTGTGGGCCAAACAATCTAAACGTCCATGATATATGTGATATGAGATTTGTCCTTCAAACGATCAAATACATACTCAGGGTGTCCAGCACAAAGTCAACTGAAAATTTCCTACCTCAACACAAAAAATCCTACCTAGGAAATGAAATACTCCCCTGATGCTAGAAACGGAGAACAGCGTAAATATTTACAATTTCAATGCATTATTATAAATTGTTAATTCAAATCATAAGTGAACGACTTTCTAGTGCATCTCAATGAAATGAAAAGTGATCACACATTTCTTTAATGTTTCACTGGATTAATAATTTCACTTAATTTCAGCATTTTTCCACACATTTCTGGGGGAAAAAAAATTATGATAGCTGATAGATCTAGTAGTAGTAGTAGTGATAGATCTACCCCTATCATTTCACAAAATATGCAAACAGTGCTAAAATGATTTTTTGTTTGTTTATCTCCTTTCGAAAAATAAATCAAACACAAGAGTGACAATATCCATAGCCTACGCACAAATACTTACTCAATCTACCGAGGAGAAAATGAGGTTTGGCAGCCTTTTTCTATAACTTGATTGAACTCTGCCAATTATATATCTTCCTCTGTTCTACTTTTAACCACCACCCCCACCCCCCCCCACCACAGTCTCTCTCTTTCTTTCTCAAAGTCAAAAACTTAAAACTAGAACTAGATCTAGAATTTTTAATTGACTGCAACGTAAAACAATCTACCCATCTCCTCCCCTAGTAAAAATCTCCATTATGGAAACCACCCCACCCCCTCTTTCATTCTTCAATAAAACCGAAATCTAGATCTAGATCTGAATCTAGCATTACTGTATACTATTACTACTATAGTACATGATTGCCTTCTTACTGGTTCTACATTTTCCCAGCCATATCTACACTGTAGTGGAAGACATTCGTTATTTCTATTTCTCTTCCGATACCGTATGTCAGACTCAGTCGCCTCTTATTTTGCCATCATATGTTTTCACATCGACTTTCTTCACGCTCTCCCCTTCCCCACCTCTATTCTGCTATCAGGTCGTGGATGCATGATATCCCTTCGATCATCCAACCTCCTCTATTCTTACTAAACACTTGCATTTGCCTTTCGGTCATCCGTAAACTCCCGACTCTCCATATATACTCTCTCTCTAATTCTAATACACACATGCGCGATTGGTCGCATTAAACACACACAAACATTCTCTGTCTAGCCTTCTTACCCACACACACACATGCGCGATTGGTCACATTAAACACACACAAACATTCTCTGTCTAGCCTTCTTACACACACACATGCGCGATTTGGTCGCATTAAACACACAAACATTCTGTCTAGTTTTCTTACACACACACATGCGCGATTGGTCGCATTAAACACACACAAACATTCTCTGTCTAGTCTTATTACACACACACGTGCGCGATCGGACTTAAAATATGCACATTGCCCTCTGTCTCTCTCCCTTTGACACGAACCATACAACAACGTGCGTGATCGGCTTTTTAACACACACGGCATTCTAAATCTCTCCAGAGTAAAACTTAAATTGAAGAAAGGAGGCTGGGACGTAGATAAGCAGTTCATGGTATTGTATAGGCACTAACACTAAAGAAAATAGGGAGCGTAGTTAGCTCGGTTGGTAGCACGCTTTCTTTTCATCGATCCCCATGGTGGCCAGGATTTTTTTCTGTCTATTCCTTGTGTTTGTCTCGTCTTTGTTCCTATGGGGCTTTCATATTATCTTGTGTCATTACATTAACACTAAATAAAGTATTGAAAGCTTTGTGTCGAAATCCGATACTAATTCCCCGGGCAAACTTTACAATTTTAAAGAATGTATCGGAATCGTTTAATTTCAACATGAAAGAATCGCCAAACAGCAAAGCATGCATGACCGGAAATGGATGACAAAATGATCATTCATCATCCACGATCTAATTCGCATTTTCCTATTTCGCAGTGCCGATAATTGTTCATGTCTAATTCGATTTCCTGATTTTCCCTCATGTTCGTCCTCAATACATCATTTCCCCGTGGTATTTTCTCGACCGGGAAACATTTTTGTTTTGTTTTCAAGGATTTCCCTGATGCATGGAAACCCTGTTTTTACTACCTGAGCCCCATTTCCTACTTGTTTTCCTACCCAAGACATCAAGTTCCGACCATTTCAGACCTTTCAGACCTGAGCATGAAAATCCGACACATATTTCCGACTTTCCGACCTTGCTGGACACCCCGCATGCTTCTTTCATGTCTTCACAAATATCGGGGACCTCAAGCAAATAGAAAAGCTCACTTTCGGCACGTGTGCTCTTAACGAAGAGTTTAATTTTTTCCGGTCTTGAAACTCTAACCTTGTAACTCGAGAAGTGGACCAACTTGTTTAGATCTTTCAAAAAGTTCAACTCTTAATGGTGTACTGTAAGTCCTTTTGTGGACAACTGAAATTTTTTTTTTTCACTTACTACATTCTAAAGACCAGATTAGTTATTAATCTGTAATCCAAAAAGCATAACAACATCGTGTTTGCAGTCCTTTGGGGTGATTTATGACGTTTTTTTTTTTGCTTCTCCTGAAAAAAATGACGTCAAGCGGACTGACACATGTTTAGACAATTTCACAGACGATATAAATTTCTCCATATATATATTTATACTCTGTATTGTTTTTGACAAGTTTTTGTACAATCTTTACATGAAACATGAACATGAACCCAGTAACCCAGTGTATTTCTCTGAATCAGCCAAGCGCCATGTTGTCCGCTCAATAGTTATAATATTGTCAACCCTGCAATCTACACATAAACCCATTTTGATTTTGAGAAAGGAAGCTCTGAACCTCAGCTCAAAAGAGAATTTGAAGTTAGAACAATATGCACAATGTACAAAACTAACTAAGGTTACAATTTGTTTTAGTTGATGTCTGTGAATGTGATAATGATTGTATACCTGAAATCGTCAAGTGTGTGTAGTTAGGACAATATTCAAAGCGAATGTTTCGGGTCATGAGCGTGTGAGAGCAAGAGCTTTGTGCAAATTAATCAATTCTTCTGTCTACATATCAGACTTCAAAGGGAAAATTGTTGTTGATGAAGTTGTGAGATAGAATCAGTGACATTTTTTTGTCTTCAGTTATAGCTTTTGCAATTATTGATATTATTATTTTGGGGAAGAAGTTACTTCAAGGGCTATATATATTAATGTATATGCATATTATTTAATTTCCTCACAAATGGGAAAGGTTCTTCATTCTTGTATTGATTGATAAATGGCATACCTTATATGAAAATTTCATGTTTGCGGTCAAGAGAAAATATTCTTCCAATGAAAATAGCAGATAACAATATTGTATGTAACTTAATGTAAGTAATCCTATTTGGTGCATTAATAGTTGTGAAAACCAAAACAAGAAATAGACAGAACAAAGAAAGTAGGCAAACGGGACGAAATGGACAAATTTATTTGTGTAAGTACAATAGCCTTGGTGGTTGGGAAGCTGTTGGTAGGTCCTAACTTCTTTGCTTTCAGTCATCCCATCTTGCTGTTTCCTCTAAATTCGTCCACAGATCACCACGTTGGTGAATGGGGGTAAATTCCAATGTAAACACACTTGACCACGCATTTCCCCACTCCACTCCTCACCCCAGGTGCAAAATGGGTACAAGCACTAATAGCTTGGGAGTACAAAACCTGCGTCAAGACTTGCGTCCTGTCCAAGATGTGATGATTATTATCACGTGTTCCGCGTCACATTATAGAAACCGGGATACGCTTCAGCTCTATAGGCCGTAACGGCCTTGAAGGAACTTCACTGTAAAACGGCAATGATCTATTTTCATTGCTCTTCACATCAGGCAGATATGTCGTCATTTTATGGTGTGTTCAGTGCGCATATTATGTGGAATACTTCTTCATTTTCATTGTTTCCAGAAAGTATATTTGGATATGGCTATATAAATATTTGATAAGGTTAAATGACGCTGGTGACAATGTCAATGCTTCTGTTTGTTGTTGTTGTTCTTCTTCTTCTTCTTTTTCTTCTTCTTCTTCGTATTTTCTTCATCTTCTTCTTTTTCTTCTTCTTCGTCTTCTTCTTTTTCTTCTTCAAGACGAGTTATTGTGAAGAAGACCTTCACAATAACTCGTTCAACTCGAGTGTTTGTGGTTTGCGGGCTCAAACGACCATTCCTGTCCCTTTTTCACATATTTTATCTCGTTGTTACCTCTGAATTCGCCCTGATTGTTAAAATTTCATATCTTCTATCAAATGTGAAAAATCAGGACGGCTCCTTTCTTTCTCGAGTGTAAAACATAAATAATAATATATAAAAGAAAAGAATTTTGGGCCTTATTATTTGGGTAAGAATATTTCCCTTTCTCCTTCTATTAATGATTTTCATCCATGCAATTTTCCCTCCAACACATGAGTCAGATAATTCAAATGATTCCCGTTTTCAGCTTTTAAACAATTTCTTTTTCTATTTGTGATGTAAAGGTTTTGACATAAGAGCAGATTTTATGTATCATTATTTTATGCTTGCTCTATGCATACAT
This sequence comes from Doris montereyensis, assembly GCA_037039925.1. Taxonomy (NCBI): domain Eukaryota; kingdom Metazoa; phylum Mollusca; class Gastropoda; order Nudibranchia; family Dorididae; genus Doris; species Doris montereyensis. The sequence goes on along the minus strand of JAXRKP010000748.1, from coordinate 44,089 downwards.
ATTTTACTGCACAAAATTTGTTAATAAAAAGCTTGTAAAATGAGTACATATAATATTATTATGCTGTTAAACTCAAATGTGGCTATATCATATATATATATCAAATTTTCTATTGCTCATTTCTTGCTTTGTGATTTTTTTTGTGCAGGGGTGTTCTTATTTGTTGAGTTTTCAATATTTTGTAATCATGTCCCATGCTGAGAAATATTGAACTGGGTTCTTTTGTTTTTTGTTTGTTTTTTTGTTTAAAAATGTTTATATAAATTATTATTATTATTATTATTATTATTATTATTATTATTATTATTATTATTATTATTATTATTATTATTATTATTATTATTTTATTATTATTATTTTTGTTATTATTATTATTATTATTATTATTATTATTATTATTATTATTATTATTATTATTATTATTATTATTAAAGATACATGATATATATATATATATATACACATAAGATTAGTTTGTATGTAAGTAACAACTTCATATCTCTGCCTATGTTTTCTGCTTTCTTTAATGGCACCATTGAGTGGTTTTGTCTCAAAAATATGTCATTATTCTCACCATAATTTTTGGTGCAAACGGTGGCTTCTTCTTAGACGCTATAATAATAATGGCAAGAGCTATTAAAATGTTGGCAGACTATGCCTGTGATGGAAATCTCATTATAAACTGACTTGAATCGTTATTATATTTTTTGGTTTAAGGTGGACAGGGCATTTTACTTTGTGAGTCAATATTATTATATACTTTTATATCCCCCCCCCCTCACCTACCCCCCCCTCCCTCTCTCTCTCACCCTTTTTGTCTTCTGTAAATAAATAAAAAATTCTTTTGTATTTGTGTTTTCACTTTCAACTCAAGCATCGGAGATTTATGTGAAATCTCTGCAGAAGGAACAGTTTTTGCTTGTGCTTTTAAAGTTACTTTATATTTGTCTGGTAGACAAAATGCAACAAAAACCAAAATGATTTTGTTTTCTTTTTTTCCATTTTAATGTTATCTCTTGACCATTATAATATTGGGTTGTTTGTTTTTTTTTATTGTTTTTTTCTATATTTTTGCTTCCATGTATTTTTAATTTTTATTTACATTGATTGATGTAATGAGGTGAAGATGATCCGCCTGGAGGGCCCCTCCCCCACCAGCAAAAAGACATACGTCATAATCCAAATTTTTTGTTACCATACAACATCCACACTCGCCTTGTGATGATTGGACCTCAGCTGCTGAATACAGTTTACAATTGCTACGATGTTACCATACTTTTGTTCATTTGTCTGGCAAGGCCCTTCTCCTACCATTCATCTTATACTATTGTTCATTTTCTACAATTCATCTTATACTATTGTTCATTTTCTACCATTCATTGTCTTATATCATTGTTCATTTTCTACCATTCATTGTCTTATACTATTGTTAATTTTCCTACAATTCATCGTCTTATACTATTGTTCATCATAGACGGCGGGCGCTGCCGGTAGCTCCGACTTTCCTCTTTCACTTCAGTTGCATCCTGCTGTTTCCTCTGAATTCACCCTGAGATCAACAGATGTGCTGGGCGGGTCAATATCAATGAAACAAATAATTCATTCATGTGTCTGTCAATGTCAATGTCAATGTAAAGGTCCTTCTTCTACCGTTCATCTGATTCTTTCATTCTCATGTATAAAGAATTTAAGGCCTCTTCTTGACTTGTAAATATGACATTAATATGTATAATAATAATGTCCTATATCTCATATATAAATATATATATATGTGGTTTTATGGCTTTTGTTATAGATATATTTGTAGGACTTGGTTTTGTCTGTCTTTGTTTGTTACCTGATTCAAACTCACTGCTTGACCAAGTTGTCATCAGCTGTCTTTGCACACACCTGATGGCGAATAAGGCCACAGTCAAGACGCGGTGGAGCAGGGAGGGGAGGAGGGTGTGTTCAAAGTGTTGGTGTCAACTGTCATTCCGGGGTCTAAAATCGAGTGCGGTCAAGGTTGCATGTGGAGACTGGGTGTCGAGTCTGGGCCACTATTGAATAAGATCAAAAGGCATTGGTGAAGTGTCCTCCCTGTAGCCCAGTGTAGCCGCTATTGAATAAGATCAAGGCATTGGTGAAGTGTCCTCCCTGTAGCCCAGTGTAGCCGCTATTGAATAAGATCAAGGCATTGGTGAAGTGGTCTCCCTGTAGCCCAGTGTAGCCACTATTAAATAAGATCAAGGCATTGGTGAAGTGTCCTCCCTGTAGCCCAGTGTAGCCACTCTTGAATGAGATCAAGGCATTGGTGAAGTGGTCTCCCTGTAGCCCAGTGTAGCCGCTATTGAATATGAGATCAAGGCATTGGTGAAGTGTCCTCCCTGTAGCCCAGTGTAGCCACTATTGAATAAGATCAAAAGTCATTGGTGAAGTGTCCTCCCTGTAGCCCAGTGTAGCCACTATTGAATGAGATTAAAAGTCATTGGGAGAGAATAGTGACCTCCATACTCTAGTGTAGTTAGTCATTATTGAATAATAAGATAATAAAAAAAATACTCATTGGTATAGAAGAATAGTAATATAAGTATCCTCCCTGTAGCCTAGTGTGAACACTATTGAAGAGACAAGTTAATGTCCTGGAGCTCATGTTATATCACATGGTCAAGAATCAAAGCCACTACAGCATCCTCTAGTATAACCTCTGATCTGTCCTGGTCTCATCGCAGATCTTTGTTTGTTTTATGATTCATCTCCTTTCATCTCATACTTCTTGCCTTTTACTCTTTCATTTATCTTTTATCTTGCTGTTTCCTCTTAATTCACCCTGAGATCACCACATTGGTGGACAGGGTAATTTCAATTAAGCAAGTAAGCATCTCCTTTGTCATGCAAACTTTGATTTGGTTTGATTTTTTCCATAAGGGTGTTTGTACATTTTTCTTTGTACATTTTTCTATTTGTTCATTATTATTATTATTATTACCATTAATATTTGTTTATTTTTAATTATTAAAAAAAATTATGGTTATTTTTAATATTGTTATATTATTATTATTATTATTATTATTATTATTATTATTATTATTATTATTATTATTATTATTATTATTATTATTATTATTATTATTATTATTATTATTATTATTATTACTTTACTTTACTGTAAAATGAATAGTATTGTGAATACATTGAATGAAAATTAAGTTCCTATATATCCATTACAATATATTATATATTAGTGTATTCTCATTTACAAAGAAAGTTCAAAGTTCATCCATGAAACTAATTGATCTGCTTGCTAATTCGTATTAAAAGCACATTTAGATTGTTTTTGTCTGCCTTCCTCTGATTTATTTCCAACTGAGCAAACTAGTCTTTTGTAGTGTCATATATACATCCTCTTCTTCTTCTTCTGCTTTATTGTGGGCGGTTGGTGGGGTCATATATATATCCTCTTCTTCTTCTTCTGCTTTATTGTGGGCGGTTGGTGGGGTCATATATATATCCTCTTCTTCTTCTTCTGCTTTATTGTGGGCGGTTGGTGGGGTCATATATATATCCTCTTCTTCTTCTTCTTCTGCTTTATTGTGGGCAGTTGGTTGAGTCATATACACATCCTCTTCTTCTTCTTCTTCTTCTGCTTTATTGTAGGCGGTTGGTTGAGTCATATACACATCCTTTACTACTTCTGCTTTATTGTGGGCAGTTGGTTGAGTCATATACACACATCCTTCTTCTTCTTCTTCTTCTGCTTTATTGTGGGCGGTTGGTTGAGTCATATATACTTCCTCTTCTTCTGCTTTATTGTGGGCGGTTGGTTGAGTCATATACACATCCTTTACTACTTCTGCTTTATTGTGGGTGGTTGGTTGAGTCATATATACATCCTTTACTACTTCTGCTTTATTGTGGGCAGTTGGTTGAGTCATATATACATCCTTTACTACTTCTGCTTTATTGTGGGCAGTTGGTTGAGTCATATACACATCCTTTACTACTTCTGCTTTATTGTGGGCAGTTGGTTGAGTCATATATACATCCTTTACTACTTCTGCTTTATTGTGGGCAGTTGGTTGAGTCATATACACATCCTTTACTACTTCTGCTTTATTGTGGGCAGTTGGTTGAGTCATATATACATCCTTTACTACTTCTGCTTTATTGTGGGCGGTTGGTTGAGTCATATATACATCCTTTACTACTTCTGCTTTATTGTGGGCGGTTGGTTGAGTCATAGTACTAGTAGGTCCTACTTCTTCTTCTTTCACTCTTTATCTGTGGGCGGTTGGTTGATTCATCCCTGAGATCACTGTTATTCTTTTTCTGCTTTATTGTGGGCAGTTGGTTGAGTCAAATAAAACAACCTCTAGTCTTCTTCTTCTGCTTTATTGTGGGCGGTTGGTTTGAGTCATATACATCCTCTCTTCTTCTTCTGCTTTTAATTAATGGGCAATTGGTTAGTCATATATACATCTAGGTCTTGCTTCTTTTTCTGATTTATAATACAATTATTGATGTATAGGTATACATCCTCTTCTTAATCTTCTTCTGCTTTATTGTGGGCGGTTGGTTGAGTCATATATTATCCTCTTCTTCTTCTTCTGCTTTATCCTAGTCTTCTTAATCTTCTTCTAGATATTTATTGTCTTTTGTTGGTAATACAATCATATATATAGTATCCTCTAGGCATTGCTTCCCTTTAATAATACTATTATAGATTGGTATAGTCTAGGTATTGCAACCCCATATTAATAATACAATTATAGATTTAGATCTGTGGTATTGCAACCCCAGATTAATAATACTAATCAATTATAGATTCTATAGATATTGATGGCCAGATTAATTATACAATTATAGATAGATATATAGATCTAGGTATTGCAATCCCAGATTAATAATACAATTATAGATTATAGATCATAGATGCAACCCCAGATTAATAATTCTTCTTTAATTAATAATACAATTTATAGATATGTAGATCTAGGTATTGCAACCCAGATTAATAATACAATTATAGATATATAGATCTAGGTATTGCAATAATACAATTATCTTTTATAGATTAATATTATAATACAATTATAGATATATAGATCTAGGTATTGCAACCCCAGATTAATAATACATATAGATATATAGATCTAGGTATTGCAACCCAGATTAATAATACAATTATAGATATATATGATCTAGGTATTGCAACCCCAGATTAATAATACAATTATAGATATATCTAGGTATTGCAACCCCAGATTAATAATACAATTATAGATATAGATCTAGGTATTGCAACCCCAGATTAATAATACAATTATAGATATATAGATCTAGGTATTGCAACCCCAGATTAATAATACAATTATAGATATATAGATCTAGTATTGCAACCCCAGATTAATAATACAATTATAGATATATAGGTATTGCAACCCCAGATTAATAATACAATTATAGATATATAGATCTAGGTATTGCAACCCCCAGATTAATAATACAATTATAGATATATAGGTCTAGGTATTGCAACCCCAGATTAATAATACAATTATAGATATATAGATCTAGGTATTGCAACCCCAGATTAATAATACAATTATAGATATATAGATATAGGTATTGCAACCCCAGATTAATAATACAATTATAGATATATAGGTCTAGGTATTGCAACCCCAGATTAATAATACAATTATAGATATATAGATCTAGGTATTGCAACCCCAGATTAATAATACAATAGATATATAGATCTATAGGTATTGCAACCCCAGATTAATAATACAATTATAGATATATAGATCTAGGTATTGCAACCCCAGATTAATAATACAATTATAGATATATAGGTATTGCAACCCCAGATTAATAATACAATTATAGATATATAGATCTAGGTATTGCAACCCCAGATTAATAATACAATTATAGATATATAGGTCTAGGTATTGCAACCCCAGATTAATAATACAATTATAGATATATAGATCTAGGATAATAATGCAATTATAGATTAATAATACAATACAATATAGATATATCTAGGTATTGCAACCCCAGATTAATAATACAATTATAGATATATAGATCTAGGTATTGCAACCCCAGATTAATAATACAATTATAGATATATAGATTAATAATACTTATAGTATTGCAACCCCAGATTAATAATACAATTATAGATATATAGGTATTGCAACCCCAGATTAATAATACAATTATAGATATATAGGGTATTGCAACCCTAGATTAATAATACAATTATAGATATATAGGTCTAGGTATTGCAACCCCAGATTAATAATACAATTATAGATATATTATAGATATATAGATAGCTATGGTATTGCAACCCAATTATAGATATATAGGTCAGATTAATAATACAATTATAGATATATAGATCTAGGTATTGCAATCCCAGATTAATAATACAATTATAGATATATAGAGCTATGTATTGCAACCCCAGATTAATAATACAATTATATAGATATATAGATCTAGGTATTGCAACCCCAGATTAATAATACAATTATAGATATATAGATCTAGGTATTGCAACCCCAGATTAATAATACAATTATAGATATATAGGTATGGCAACCCCAGATTAATAATACAATTATAGATATATAGGTCTAGGTATTGCAACCCCAGATTAATAATACAATTATAGATCTATAGGTATTGCAACCCCAGATTAATAATACAATTATAGATATATAGGTAGGTATTGCAACCCCAGATTAATAATACAATATAGATATATATCTAGGTATTGCAACCCCAGATTAATAATACAATTATAGATATATAGATTAATAATACAATTATAGATATATAGGTATTGCAACCCCAGATTAATAATACAATTATAGATATATATAGTATTAGCAACCCCAGATTAATAATACAATTATAGATATATAGGTTGCAACCCGGATTAATAATACAATTATAGGTATATGCAACCCCAGATTAATAATACAATTATAGATATATAGGTATTGCAACCCCAGATTAATAATACAATTATAGATATATAGGTATTGCAACCCCAGATTAATAATACAACTATAGATATATAGGTATTGCAACCCCAGATTAATAATACAACTATAGATATATAGATCTATGGCAACCCCAGATTAATAATACAATTATAGATATATTATTATAGGTATTGCAACCCCATATTAATAATTATAATTATAGATATTGCAACCGGATTAATAATACAATTATAGATATATAGGTACTGCAACCCCAGATGAATAATACAATTATAGATATATATGTATTGCAACCCCAGATTAATAACACAATTATAGATCTATAGGTATTGCAACTCCAAAGATTAATAATACAATTATAGATATATATTATATAGGTATTGCAACCCATATTTATAATATAATTATATATATATATATATATATATATATATATATATATATATATATATATATATATATAGGTATTGCAACCCCCATATTAATATGAAATGAAGGAAAATGACCTGAAATTTAAATCTGTCTTATATTATAAAGCTGAACATCTGTAACTTAAACCGCTATTTAACTCAGGAACCACTGCACCCACAACCTCCATAATTATTTTGCATGCATATTTCAAATAGTCTGCTTTAGGTTCTTAGCAAATCAACTCTTGGGTCAAATCAACATTTTAATTGATTGGGAAAAGATTGTTTTGTCTGTGATGCACGAAACTTTTTATTCTTACTAGATCTAGATCTAATTTCTTGATTTCGGTCATTACAATAAAAATTCTGCATAACTTCAGCACCTAATCTAGTAGTAATTTGATCTAATAATAATCATACTTGATATCACCCACAACCGATACAGTTCTTTTCTGATTTAACCGCAGTCAAAGAAAGCTCAAGAGGCCCGCCTTTATAATGAAAAGAAATCATAATCCAACATTATTTACGGGCATGCTTGTCAAATAATATGAAAACTCAAAAGAAATAAAGACGGAACAAATAATGCAAGGAAGAGGGGAAGACATAAAAAAAAATCTTTGGACACCATGGAGGTTGAACCCGTGACCGTGTTAGAACCTAACTGCTATGGAGGCTCAGGTTGGAACCCATCGTGTTGTCTTCGGTTAGAACATCGCCTCGCCATGAACAGAGAGCGTGCTGCCTGTCTATTCCTTGTATTTGTCTCGTCTTTGTTCCTATCGCTTACACTTACACTTACACGTACATGTAATTACTTACTGCCCTTTACGCCAGGCTGCGTTTGGGCCTTATTTTGAATGGTGCTTCATCCCTCTTTCCAGGCTGTCATTTCTCCTTCTTCCTCAAAACAGTTTTGGACTGCGCGAGTGTGTTCTTTGGTTTTCCTCGCTTTCTTCCGTCTTCAGGTGTCCAATAGAATTCTTGTAATGTTTCCTTGTTTTCTTCTGCATATTATGTGCCCTATCCACCCCACATCCTCTTCTCATAAGCGTATTATCCAATTTTTTTTATATTGGTTACATTCATCATCATCATCATCATCATCATCATCATCATCATCATCACCATCATCATGTCTTGTAACCCCTCGCGGGGCAAAAGCCAGCAGCAAGAGCCACTCCAGCGATCCCTGTCCCGTGTCATCTTTTCAATCTCTTTCCAAGACAGAAATTCAACTCCCTCCATGTAATTCACTTCCCCTTTTTCTGTGGCCCTGCAGATTCCACGTCGTCGCGTGATGTTTTACAGGTTGCCGCCTCGCCTCCAAGTGTGTCAATCTACAACACAACTTCTTTTGGTTTTTATATCTTCTTTTGCAACTCTTCGCTTGTAATTAATTGTTAATCTTCGCCATGTAACTCTCAAAAAAAAATAAATGATGTTCCGTAAGTAGATAGCTAACCCAGTTGGTTGTTTTTACTGTGGCCATACTCATCATGCAACATTTTTTATTCCACGCTTCCTCCCCCCTAACAGCTCGGTTCAATTTAAGAATATGATGTCTATACTGACTTCACACATCCCATCTTCTAAAATTTGATTATCTCAAAGTGTGTCCAATCTATATGGTGATCCAACACAAATGGCCTTTTCAAGTAAATTACATTTATTCCACCTTTTGGCCAAAAGAGGGAACAACAAGGTAACAAATTGTTAATTTGCCACATATCAGCATGAGCAATTAATTTGCCAACCGTCCATCTCTGCCAACCACCCATTTAGGAACAAACGTTAAATTTGTTTGTATGCTCTAACCCATCTCTATAAAAGCATGAAAATACACAACAAGCAAGAGTCAACAGCACAACAGTAGATAGCTAACATCAACAGTTGGTTCATTCAACAGCACCTAACCGCCCATCTTATATCATACTCACATCTTCATTCAACAACCCTTTTTCCACTCCCCTAGACACACAAATGAGCAATTCATTCAACAGAACTATGCCAACCACCCATCTCTATACTGACTTCACAGCATGAATTTATCCAACAGAACTTAAAATTTGATTATTTGACAGAGACAAATAGAGCATTTCATTCAAATTTCCCCTGTCCAAATCCATCTCTATGGTGATCACACACAGAATGAAAGATTCAACAGCACTTGAAAGAAATGCTCTATACTAGACAACACACAAACAAAGAGCAATTCATTAACAAATTGTGAAATAATGACCATCTCTATAGGAACTGACACACACAGCATGAGCAATTCATTTAACAGCACCTGCAACCGCCCATCTCTATACTGACACACACAACGAGCAATTCATTCAACAGCATTTGCCAACCACCCATCTCTATACTGACACACACAACATGAGCAATTCATTCAACAGCACTTGCCAACCACCCATCTCTATACTGACACACACGCAGCATGAGCAATTCATTCAACAGCACCTGCCAACCACCCCATCTCTATACTGACACACACAACATGAGCAATTCATTCAACAGCACCTGTCCACCACCCATCTCTATACTGACACACACGCAGCATGAGCAATTCATTCAACAGCACTTGCCAACCGCCCATCTCTATACCAACACACACAACATGAGCAATTCATTCAACAGCACTTGTCCACCGCCCATCTCTATACTGACACACACAACATGAGCAATTCATTCAACAACCCCTGTCCACCACCCATCTCTATACTGACACACACAGCATGAGCAATTCATTCAACAGCACCTTGCCAACCGCCCATCTCTATACTGACACACACAACATGAGCAATTCATTCAACAGCACCTGTCAACCGCCCATCTCTATACTGACACACACAACATGAGCAATTCATTCAACAGCACCTGCCAACCACCCATCTCTATACTGACACACACAACATGAGCAATTCATTCAACAGCACCTGCCAACCACCCATCTCTATACTGACACACACAACATGAGCAATTCATTCAACAGCACCTGCCAACCACCCATCTCTATACTGACACACACAACATGAGCAATTCATTCAACAGCACCTGCCAACCACCCATCTCTATACTGACACACACAATGAGCATGAGCACCCATCTCATTCAACAGAACCTGCCAACCATGCCCATCTCTATACTGACACACACAACATGAGCAATTCATTCAACAGAACCTGCCAACCACCCATCTCTATACTGACACACACAACATGAGCAATTCATTCAACAGAACTTGCCAACCATGCATCTCTATACTGACACACACAACATGAGCAATTCATTCAACAGCACCTGCCAACCATGCATCTCTATACTGACACACACAACATGAGCAATTCATTCAACAGCACCTGCCAACCACCCATCTCTATACTGACACACACAGCATGAGCAATTCATTCAACAGCACTTGCCAACCACCCATCTCTATACTGACACACACAGCATGAGCAATTCATTCAACAGCACCTGCCAACCACCCATCTCTATACTGACACACACAACATGAGCAATTCATTCAACAACACCTGTCAACCGCCCATCTCTATACTGACACACACACATGAGCAATTCATTCAACAGCACTTGCCAACCAATCTCTATACTGACACACACAACATGAGCAATTCATTCAACAGCACCTGCAAACCCCCATCTCTATACTGACACACACAACATGAGCAATTCATTCAACAGCACTTGCCAACCACCCATCTCTATACTGACACACACAACATGAGCAATTCATTCAACAGCACTTGCCAACTCCCCATCTCTATACTGACACACACAACATGAGCAATTCATTCAACAGCACTTGCCAACCACCCATCTCTATACTGACACACACAGCATGAGCAATTCTATACTGACACACACAACATGAGCAATTCATTCAACAGCACTTGCCAACTCCCCATCTCTATACTGACACACATAAGCATGAGCAATTCATTCAACAGCACTTGCCAATCCCCATCTCTATACTGACACACAGCATGAGCAATTGACACACACAACATGAGCAATTCATCCAACAGCACTTGCAAACTCCCCATCTCTATACTGACACACACAGCATCAGCAATTGACACACACAACATGAGCAATTCATTCAGCAGGACTTGCCAACCGTCCATCTCTATACTGACACACACAGCATGAACAACTGACACACACAGCATGAGAAACTGACACACACAGCATGAGCAACTGACACACATACACAGCATGAGCAATTCATTCAATAAATCAAGACACTAAAAAGAGTTATATATAAAAAAAACCTTCATATTTATTTTTACAGAAAATAATTGATGAGGATATAAAAATTTTCAAATGATTACACTTTTGAAATTGTATCAATAATGAAGTGAAATATTATTAAATCCTGCCACCAGGAACAAAGACGAGACTTCATTGAAATTGAACCTGTCCACCGTAATTTATGCGGTGATCTCAGAATGAATTAAGAGGAAACAGCAAGATGCCCCTTGTCACACTGCGTTGTCTTTTAACATTGTATGTAGCAATAACGTGAAGGTGAGGCCAGTGGTTTGCATAGAAATAGAAGCAAAAATTAAAGAATTTGCAGAAAGTTGTGAAAGGATGAAAGCAGTCAGCAGAAAGAAGAAAAAAATAAGAATTTTTAATCAAATGATTCAAATTCGCTAAGGAATGCATACAAATAATTAAAAGCATATATCATACGCTCATCTGAGTATGAAACTGACTTTACTACTTCCTTCATATATCATACACTCATCTTCTTGAAATGACTGATTTTACTACTTCTTTCATATCTCATAACTCACTCATCTTGTCTTTTAACATTGAGTATGGGACTGATTTTACTACTTAAAGAATTTCACTTCTTCAGAGTAAGAAAATATATCATACACTCATCTCTGAGTATGGGACTGATTTTACTACTTCTTTCATATATCATACACTCATCTCTGAGTATGGGACTGATTTTACTACTTCTTTCATATATCATACACTCATCTCTGAGTATGGGACTGACTTTACATACTTCATCTCTGAGTATATCTGATACACTCATCTCTGAGTATGGGACTGACTTTACTACTTCTTTCATATATCACTCATCTGAGTATGGGACTGACTTTACTACTTCTTTCATATATCATAGTATTTGGACAGACAACAGAAGAAATGTTAAAGGGAAGGATGTTAACATATATATCATTGCTACTGGTTGCCATCAATGTATGGAGCAATTTTGTAGGAAAAACGAAATGTATGCTTTCTAAAACAAAACATGGAAACAACTTTTCCCGTCTTCCCTAATAATTTATCATCGAAATTCAACCAATGAAAATGACTAAAAATCATCACTGCTCTATCACATCACATCATCAAAAGCATGTGAAAACTGCGAGCTCCAAGAGAACCCTTAACAGTGAGGGACGAGTTACACACAACACATTTAACAATCGCCCCAGGTGGCAAAACGATAAAACGATGCCGTCCTTTTGAGCAGCCCCACTTTACAGTAAAGATAGTTGCCCACAGTAGGTTCTCTCGAGCCACCTCTTCCTCCCCTCCCTCAGCGATGGACATTTAACGAGCACATGTTCAGGATTTTTGGACGGTTCACTGCTTAAAGATTGTCAAATGCTCCATGCGCAGATAGCGACCGACAATGACAATAAATAAAATGATTGAAACGTGATACAATTCCTTCCTTGTATTAAAATATGAAGGGTTCCATCACAAAACATGATATAAACCAAAATTTTAAAAGAAAATAAGTTAAGCTGCTATGATCTTTCAATTTGAAATCTCTACCAGTAAAAAGTTTCCCTTTTTCAAAAAAAAACACATTATATCCTATTCATTCCAGTTAAACAATCCGAAGATTCGTCACAAAATGCGATTTAAGCCAATAATTTTTTTTCACAAAACGCACTACGTACATGCATTCTCAGCCAACCAGAACTTGGCATATGACAAACATTTGGCCTTGCCCACATCCCAGCTGTGAAAATTTCTTTCAATGGTGGGCATTATCATTATTAAAAAAAAAAAGTGTTTTTTATCACCCAGAACACCTTGAACGCGTTTAATAATTGATTAGATGTTGATTGTTTTGTTTTTGTTTTTTTACTTTTTTTTTACTTAAAGGAGTATTGCCTTCATATTGTCTGGATATATCACATTTTGTGAAGAACGCAGATGATGGAGATATGGCATTTTGTGAAAAAAGATGAAATTAAAGCTTAAATTTTGATAATAGTACATATGTTTTATTTAAGACATTATCACTGTTAAACATCCTTTCTGACCGTGACATATTAAGAAAACAATTGTAACTTAAATACATTCAGGACACTGCATACAAGGGCAACTTGGAAAGCAATGGCAAACTAGCACACTATACCGTATTGCTAGATAAATCAGAACTTTACTCCTGATTATCCTGCGTTCAGAATTTTGGGACTTTGATTGCTCTGTTTTGTTTGGTTTCATTGCAATTTATCCTGTCCCCTATGTGTGTTGATCTCAGGGTGAATAAAGAGCGAGATGAAAGATAAGTAAAAGAGGGAAAGGAAAGAAGAAGAAGTCATCAATAGTGTGACAGAATGGCCGGTGTAACACAAGATGATGAAGTACATGAGTACAGTTGGTAGATCTGATCTAGACTGACCTAGAATCTCTTTATTCAGCCTTTATATACTTATCTAAGGATAAGGGAATTAAGTCTAATAATACACATACATATAAGATGACAACAGTTACATCACTTTTACAATATAGATTATCATTCTATTACAAATAGTAATAGTACCCTCCAACTGCTCACTAGTTCACTTTACTCCACACAAAGAAATACAATTTCAATTATAACTTTTAACAAATTATTTTGAACTGAGCTGTATGAAGACATATACAATATAATATATATTAAAACATCTGTCAGATCGTTAATGATCAGGAAAAGTACTTTCAAAGAAATTAGATGTACATGTGATGTAAATAAGATATTAACCAGAATGTCTAGGGCAGAATTTTAATAAAGCATTTAAAAAAAAATAAAACTCAACCCTTACCAAATATGGACTTTGTGTCATTGAAAATTACTCATTCACCATATGCAGTGATCTCAATGTGACTTCAGAAAAAGCAGCAATATGAAAGACAGGTGGAAAGGGTTAAAGGAAAAATGTAGGATCTACCGGTGACACCTACCAAGTAAGAGCCCCCAACCAATTATGATAAAAATTTTCATAGAAATGAAATGTAAATCAGTGGTTGCTAGATTTTTTTTTTAGAGATCTTCACCAAGAGATAAAATGTAAATCAACAGTTAGTAATTTATTTAAGGACAGATCTTTAGGAACAAGTTCAGAATGTAAATCATCAGTTATGTTGTGGAAAAACCTGCATTATGAAATCTAATGCTCATTTCACAGCTGTTAGATTATATACATAAAAGTGACAATAAATGGAATAAAAAAGATGAAGAAACACAAAACTTTCTTGAATACATGAAAAGTTGAAAAGCAATCATATAAATCAATCATATTATAATTGCAGTAAGTTTGATTGTGTAATCATGATAGACTTTTAAAACAGACCTCCATAAATTCTACTAGAACAAATACAGAATATCTAAAGAGTGATTATGCAGTAAAAAATGCAAGGAACATTATTTTATCTATATAAATTCTTTCGTATATTAGACCTGAACGTGCCAACTTAAGAAAATCCTTTGCCATTTCTCTCAAGCCCGTGGACAATTAAAAACTAGAAATGGACAAGTCTAAATTTGTTTTTTTTTCATGCTCAATCTACTGTAGACTAGCATCAATGGGTAGACTAGTATATTATTACATGACTTGATATTTTATGATGGCAGTGCATACAAAAATTTGAAGTTTTGAGAAAATGGGGGAAGAAAGTTATTATTCTGTGACATCATAAAATGGTATGATTTATTAATGTAAATGTATTAATATGAATGTAATCTTTCATTCGACTAGTATATTACTATTCAATCCATGATATGCTTTACACGCAAGGGAAAAAACCCCTCTTTATAATCTCAACATTAAAAAAAGACAGTCTGTGACTTTCACTATCTATTTTACAATTAATAGGGTTTTTAGATTTGAAAATGTTGATTTTAAAAATGAATACATCTTTCGAAGTTGATTTGAAAATGTTGATTTTATGATGAATACTACTTTCACAGTGAATTATATATGGACCTTACTTTCACTGTTGATCTCAAAATGATTACAAGTCTCACTGTTGTTTTTAAAATGAATATGAATCTATATATATCATAATGTACATACATACAAAAATTGATAAACAATATGGACAATATACCTTTGCAGTCTACCACCCTAACATAAATACAGGAAACAAAATGTGATACAATTTGAATGATTATGATTGATGACAAGTAATTCAGAAATGAAGATCTTTGTTCTCCTACTATGTTTCCAGATCACAACCTCAGCTGAAGTTGCATTGTATATATATTTGGAACTATTTCAACCACCCTGCTCTAATCAAAATTACATGAATGATTATTTGGGTTGATTATGTTGTGAGTGGGCCATAACAATTTTAAATATACGTTTATTATACAATAAAGGGTTAGGCAGTTGTTAAATATATCAATTACATCTTTTTGACTTAGACTATTGACTAAATTTAAAATGGGGCACAGCAATACAATGTTTAATTCAAAACTATATTTGGTTTCACTGCAATTCAATCCATCACCGTGTGAATTAAGAGTAATAAGAGGCACCTTTTCCTACTGATTACAAAACAAGGAAGCTATTGCATCAAACAAGAGGAATCGGTGAGATGAATGAAAACAGACATACATGAAAGTTTGAGAGGAAAGTAGTAATATCTCTATCAGTAGCATTCACCAACAGATTATCTCAGAGACATGAATAAGATTTAAAATTATGGAGTAGACGTGTGGTAGGTGACGTTCACTCATCTGATAGAGAGACATACTACCACCACTACTACTACTACTACTACTACCACCACCACCACCACCACTACTACTACTACTACTACTACTACAACCACCACCACTACACTACTACTACTACTACTATTACTACTACCACCACCATCCACCACCACTACTACTACTACTACTACTACTACTACACCACCACCACTACTACTACCACCATCACCACTACTACTACTACTATTACCACTACTACCACCACCACCACTACTACTACTACTATTACTACTACTACCACCACCACCACTACTACTACTACTATTACTACTACTACCACCACCACCACTACTACTACTACTATTACTACTACTACCACCACCACCACTACTACTACTACTATTACTACTACTACCACCACCACCACTACTACTACTACTATTACTACTACTACCACCACCACCACTACTACTACTGCTATTACTACTACTACCACCACCACCACTACTACTACTACTATTACTACTACTACTACCACCACCACTACTACTACTACTACTATTACTACTACTACCACCACCACCACTACTACTACTATTACTACTACTACCACCACCACCACTACTACTACTACTATTACTACTACTACCACACCACCACTACTACTACTACTACTACCACCACCACTACTACTTCTACCACCACCACTACCACTACTACTACTACTACTACTACTACTACTACTACTACTACTACTACTATTACCGGTAAAAGACCGCCACAGCTCATATGAAAAATAAATATCATGATAATCTTTTCCAAAATTTCTATAGTAGAAATAACATTTGTAAATGCCTTTTGATGAGACCATAGTAAAGGAAACTGAAAACATAGGCAAGCTTGTGCATGATAGCGAAAAATGGATTTTAAAACATTTGAGACACCTCAGGAATGGCAGTAGAATCACATAAAGAAGCAACAAATAATAACAAACAAGTTAAAAATCTCATAACTTGTAACAGTACAGTCTGTATTCTCCGAGCTCTTTAGTATCAGAAAAATTAGTTTGTGGAGTAAGCGTTTCAGGGAATATAGAAGGTGTACAAAGAAGAATGCTGGTTGGGACTTTGACATGAATTTGGGAATTCCGTGTTTTTGTCATAAATGTGTTCGATGAATACAGGTTGTACTGTATGCGTTCATTTTACATTCTCAAAATTTTACATGTAACGATAATTACACAATCAACAATATTGAAAACTCTATATTCATATTCCACTCTCAAAATTACAAGTAACAATAATAACAGATAAGTAAAATTATTTCTGTTTAACTGAAAGACTAGAGTCTTCAGAAGTTAGTTCAGAACAGGCCATTTTCAGAGAATGCAATGACCACCCGGTGCAGGTCTTCATACTTTAAAAAAAAAACAAAAAAACTTACAGTGTTTATCATGTACAAAACCAGGAAAGCCTATTCTGGTCAAAGCTTGACTTTCTAAACATTGGTATACAAAAATTGGTAAGCGAATGAGTTTGACGTAATGTACCAATCGAGCATGGATTGAAAAGAGACAGATATTGTCCCAGTTTTGGTAAAGCGACTAATACGCATTTTTCATGGTTTTCGCTTCTTTTCTTTGTTTTAAAAATCAACGAAAGATTCTGTAGTATACCTATTATTAATTCAGCTTCGTTGAAAAATCCCAACACGTTGTACGAAGAAACTATAGACTACCATTTAAAAAATGAAACCTGGTATATGGATGTAAAACATCCTGCAATTTTACATGTGCACATTAGTTTTTTTATCATAGGCATAAGCTATTTCCGGTAAAATAACTCTTGCAGCCGATTGGTACATCTGTTTGCTCAGTTTCAAATCGAGGCTCTAGCCGACTGCCAACATTAAAGATATATTTTTTACGTAAGTGGTTCTCTTTAAATTTCTAGATCTACATCTAGAATCTCAGAAAAGAGCTTTTAAGCTACTAACAATCAAAAACCCATCAACACAACCTACTCACTGACATCATACACACAATTTCACAATCAGTTACGAACGTAGACTCAACATCAGTGCAGCATTGTTCTGGCAGGCCGCATTCTAGATCTGCAATTGTACCACCCTGGCAAGTTGTTCACACAACTTACCCATCCAGAGAACGAATGGACTGTGTTATGCTTGTAGCAAAAAATGTGATTCGACATTCACTTTAAGACTGTACACCCTTAATAATTTGATGGATCAAATTTCAATTATATCAGCACTTCATGGGAAAATATCTAATAATGTCTTTGTTTAGTATAAAAAAATCAAATATCAAAAACGTCTTAAAGTCAGTTTTACATTTTTCTAGATTCAAAATTTTCCATGCTGAACATAAAATATATCAGAGGTGAAGAGAATAATAATTTTCCTACTGGGACTCAAAACAAATAATTTCCTGCTTTCAACACACTGAAAACATGAAACAAATTTTCCCTGTCACACAAGCAGGATTCCAATCATCGCTTTCTCAAGAACAGGAAAAAAAGACACTTTTGGCCTCATTTTATCTTTTCTTTTTTCTTTTGGCTTTAGGTTCCTATTATATTGACTTCTGGATCAAGACATTATTTCAATTGGTTGAAAAAGATTGTTTGCCTTCAATTCAGGAAACTTTTTAATTGTTACTAGATTTAATTCATTGATGTCAAATCATTACAATAAAATCCTCATGTAACCTCGGTATCAAATATTGACTCCATCTAATAATCGTAGTTAATATCTTCCGTACCCAGTAAAGTGGTTTCATACTTCACCGCAGTCAAAGGTCAAGAGACCTAGCTCTATTATAAAGATAAATTATAATTGACCAGAATCTCCGAAGCATGTTTGTTCAAATAATGCAAAGATGTACCCTTTTTCTTAACCACCAACCCCCCCCCCCCCCCCCCATCCCGCGCACTTCACAACATGTTTTGTTCACTATCCGAGAAGCAATGCTTCGTCCACCTCAATATGTACAGGGACACGTACGCCATTGTGGATCAGCTCGGCATCTCCTTCGTTGTTGATGGCATACGGTTCAGCATGGCGGCCGTTCTGGTTGCCGTCTCCATTTTGCTGCTCGTCAACGTTATCGTCTGGCGGCATGGCCCTCATCTCATCGTCCCGCGGACTGTTGTCGTCGTTCTTCATGAAGTAATCGTTGGGGCCGATTTAGCCGGCAATGTTGTTGCCCCTGAGGTAGGGAAATACCAGGATGTGCGAGTAGATGAGCAGGCCACACGGCACCATGACCAAACCAGGAACCTGGGTTGAAAAAACTTTACAAATTAGTAAGTAAGTTCCTTCAAGGTCTATAGAGCTGGAGCTTATCCCGGTTTCAATAGCGGGAAGCGTAGCAAAACAAGTTGACTGACAATAATCCCCTCCTGGCCAGGACGCTAGTGTGACGCAGATTTTTTACTCCCATGTAACCCGGGCAGAGTGGGGAAAATCGTGTTACGTGTCTCTTCCAAAGAAACACAAAGGCGGACCTAGCTTTGCTAGAGTTACAAACTCGGGACGCCATGATCCCCAGCCTAATCGCTGAGCCACCGGCGCCACTACAAGTAAGTAAGCATGATAACAATTCTTTCGTGGCATATAGAGCTTGAGCTTTTCCCAGTCTCTATAGCATGAAGCAGAACAGTGGTTACGACACCAGAATTGGGATCGTCATGTCCTAGTTTTGATTCTTGGCAATGCTAAATCCGATGTTGTGTTCATTGAGCAAAACGCTTAACAGGCATTTTTCCTACTCAACCCATGACACAAATGGGTACCAACCATCAGTTTGGGAGTAAAACCTGCAACAGACTAGCATCCCTATCAAGGAGCTAATGCATTGTTACCTTGTTCTGATTCACACCATAGAAAGTCAAACAAGCATAGGCTAGCACAGCCCTTGTGACGTATGGAAAAATCTCAATTGGCAGCTAATAATAAACTGTCATGTTCTGTTTACAGCATTTGATCATGCAAAAAAAACCCAAACATTTTGGGGATGTTCTATATGCCCTTAGCAAGATAACATCCTGTTTTCAGCCATTTTGGAGATTCTCTTCATACCATTAGCAAGATGACGTCCTGTTTTTAGTCAAATACATGAAATAACAGAAAAACTACTTACCTGTATTGTTCCCATGGATTTTCCTTTAAATTATGAGTAAAATACAAGAACATTTTGGGGTGTTTTTTTTTTTTGTTTGTTTGTTTTTTTTGTTTGTTTTATTTTTTAAGAAAGGAAGACAAAAGGTATGTGAACATGTGCAAACAAAGTGTGTGATTCTTTCATTGACCCCGTCCACCATGTGTGCTGATCTTAGGGCGAATTAAGAGGAAACAGAAGGATGAATGCAAACTGAAAGAGTGAGAAAAAAGAGACAGGACTTACCAGCAGCACCTCTCAACCACTTATCATGCAAACACATTGAACAAAGGCTCAATTTGAACAAAACAGCAATTAAATGCTCAAAACATGTGAAGCAACAGTACAATTTCTGTAAACTGATGAAGGCTATGCAATCCTGCAGCCACCTTGATTTTGGCGTCCTATTATAACATGAGAATAGAACTATTTTCCAGCAGCAGAATATTTTGTCAAACACAAAAGAACCCCACACAATTTTTAACACTTACATACTTTACTCGTTCACTTTTTCTCATACATTTTAAACGTCTTCGGGAGATGTAATTTTCTCTCGTGAGTTTGGTGTACAACCTCCATTGGAGAAATAATATATAACATGACCTCAGCATTTAATGAACCCCATCTTTCCATCTCATACCATGTCTTCATCTTGCTTTGGCTCATGACAATCTGTTATTGGAAACTTGAGCCACCGGTATGTTTGGGGGCATTCTTATGATGGGACCAAACCATTGTATCTTTTGGTTCTCTATGATCTGTAGACATGGCGTTACTCCTACAGTCTCTCTGATGATGTTGTTTCTAATTCTTCTCTCTTGTTACTGTTGCAGCTTTTCTTTACAGACATTTCATATATTACAAGTTGTTATCTGCTAGATACACTTACTGACCTGTGTAATATAAAAGTTCTGCCACTTGACTCGATAGAGATGGCCCAGAAAAGGCGGAGGACAGCATGGATATCATAACACGGTTCATAGCCCCGTGCTCTTTGATGATCAGCATGCCCAGGTAGATGTAAATCACGTAGCAGACTACGGAACCTGAATATGGAGACACAGACAATAAAGATGCAATGACAACAGCAAATTCGAGGCGTTCAAATATAAAGCTCCCCTGAATATGAAGAAATATGTAAAATTTTGCATTTTAACATTTATTTTTCTCTACAGTCCCCATCTGAAGTGATGCACTACTCCCATCGCTTTTTGACCTTGGAAAGCCCTTGAAAGTAAAAGTAGTTGGGCTGGGCCCTCAGCTATGCTTCTGCTGTTTAAGAAACATCTTGTTCATTACGAAATCATATTCCTTTTAGCTCTTTCTTCAGTTTACCGAAAATGAAAGAGCTTTGAAAGGGGGTTTTGAACCAGTATTGAACCGATTTAGTGTAACTTTGCACACATATTATTCTTCAGTCCAATATCTAGCATCCAATAGAGAATTGTATAAATCAATGATTTTGATTTTATAAACTATTTAAAAATGCATACCGGGTGACCCCAAAAAATCCGAATCGGGGCAAATATCAATAACTTTGATAGTTGCCTCTAATATGCACCTTCTTTGAAAAAATAACTTAGCCCACCAATTATGGAAAAAATAACTTATAGCCCACCCAGTTATAAAAATAATAACTTTAGCCCACTCAGTTATAAAAATAATAACTTTAGCCCACCAGTTATAAAAATAATAACTTTAGCCCACCCAGTTATAAAAAAATAACTTTAGCCCACTCAATTATGAAAAAATAACTTTAGTTCAACCCAGTTATAAAAATAATAACTTTAGCCCACCCAATTATGAAAAAAATAACTTTAGCCCAACCCAAAGGCATTATATAGATATCTATATACTCATGTCCACTATGTCCACTTTCAGCTGCCATTATAATTTAGATCTAAATAACATGATATGGTTTTATTGGTTCAAGGATTAACACAGGAACACTGTCATGGTGACATTTGAATACATTCATGTTCTTGAAAAGATTTGGCTGACCCTGTAAAAGAAAGAAGTTAACATTGGACGACGTGATTAGTTTCAACAAGATGGTGGTACGACACACACAGCAATTTGTGTACAACAGTGGATCACGGCAAAGGTCATTTCACTGAGAGTGAGAGGATAACCAGCCGCTTCATGCGCAACAAATGGGCTCCCCACTGATATCAGTCCCCTTGAATTTTTCCTTTAGGGATACTTAAAGGACAATCTTTATACATGCCAGTTCACAAACATAACAGAACTGAATGGTGCAATTTCAAACCAGATACGGCAAATTCCTTTGGATGTTTGTTATCAGGTTCTACGGAACTTTTCGAGTCGTGATAAAAATTGCCTTTTATGAGGAGGGTGCCATTTCCAGCATATTTTGTATGTACATGTCTGTCTTTTCCTGTTCAAATTGCCAGCTCGACATCTTATTTTCAGGTAATCTTTACGGATGGCTATTTAAAGGATGTACCATGTGTTATTAAAAATCTTGTATATTATACATTTTATTTATAATTTCCTGGGTTTTGTGGGGTTTTTTGGGTCATAGGTATATAGTAGTTTTTCTATATTTAGCAAATTTCATAACAATTTTGTTTTTGTTTTTGCTGATAATTTGAAGAGATATCGAAAATCACTACTGGGGGAAATTTTGCATTTCTTTATTTATGTTATATACAAAAACTGGGGGCAATTAGACCATAAATAAAAAAGTTCCTTCAAGGCACTTAAGACCTATACAGCCGGAGCTTATCCCAGTTTCTATAGCGTGAAGCGGAACAGGTGACAATAATCGCCTCCTAGTCAGGACACTAGTCTGACGCAGGTTTTTACTCCCAAGATAGTGCTTGTATCCATTTGCACCTGGGTAGAATGGGGAAAATGTGTGTTAAGTGTCTTTTCAAAGGAACACAACGTCGGACCCGGCTTTGCTAGGATTCGAACTCGGGACCCCATGATCCCCAGTCCGGCAGCCTAACCGCTCAGCCACCGACGTCACATAAATAAAAAATTGATAGTCAACACTGTCAAAAATAACATTTTGAGAACATTGCATTTGAAGTTTTCCTGACTATAAATCTATAAATAAGTAAAAAGAATGATTGAGGAAACAATGAGGATTTTAATTAATAATAAGTGTAATATTGTTTTCGTTAAAAATATGATGTTATAAGGAATGAACTTAGTGAAAATCTCAAAATCTCTTGGAAGCCAAATTCAAGTTTCAGGAGCTATCTACGGGCATCGAACCTAGACCTCACAGGTTTGGTAGCCTCATCTCTAGGCCACCAATGAGACGTATCCATTGTAAGGCCGCATTATGAAATTTGAGAAAGTGACAACTTACCAATTACAGCTAACACCAAATAAGGGGAGTTACTCAGCTGAGCGAATGCGTCCAAGCAGTCCTCAAGACGATAGTTTGGCAGTTCTGTATACTGCACCGTGTCAACATAGTTGAATACAATGAAGCAGATAATGCTGAAAACCATGGTGTACACACCTGGAAGGAATTTGTCACAAGTTAAGCATGTGAAATGTGTTTTCCAGTTTTTCTTGGTTACATTGCTTAATGACTTCTTCATTTGTTATTTTATCGGGCCAACAAATCCTATTGATTCTTTACAGATTTGATTATGGAAGACAGATAGCTTGTTTAGATCATTGTCTGTTAAAGAATATAGCTTTCATATAGTTTTAGTTTGGTCCTACGGCTATGGAAGCCACACTTGTGAGAAGAAGATGGAGGTGGATAGAGCACATAATACAGAAGAGAACAAGAGGGCATTTTAAGAACAGCCTTGCATTTGACACCTGAAGGAAGAAGAAAGCGAGGAAAACTAAAGATCACATGGCGCAGAAATATAGGAGAAATGAAGACGTGGAAAGAGACATGGAGCCCAATTGAAAAGAGACATGGAACACAACTGGAAAGAGACATGGAACACAATTGGAAAGAGACATGGAACACAATTGGAAAGAGACATGGAACACAATTGGAAAAAAGAGACATGAAACCCAATTGGAAAGAGACATGGAACACAATTGGAAAGAGAAATGGAACCCAATTGGAAAGAGACATGGAACCCAATTGGAAAGAGACATGGAACACAATTGGAAAGAGACATGAAACCCAATTGGAAAGAGACATGGAACACAATTGGAAAGAGACATGAAACCCAATTGGAAAGAGACATGGAACACAACTGGAAAGAGACATGGAACACAATTGGAAAGAGACATGGAGCCCAATTGGAAAGAGACATGGAACACAATTGGAAAGAGACATGGAGCCCAATTGGAAAGAGACATGGAACACAACTGGAAAGAGACATGGAGCCCAATTGGAAAGAGACATGAAACCCAATTGGAAAGAGACATGGAACACAATTGGAAAGAGACATGGAGCCCAATTGGAAAGAGACATGGAGCCCAATTGGAAAGAGACATGGAACACAACTGGAAAGAGACATGGAACCCAATTGAAAAGAGACATGGAACACAACTGGAAAGAGACATGGAACACAACTGGAAAG
This sequence comes from Doris montereyensis, assembly GCA_037039925.1. Classification (NCBI taxonomy): domain Eukaryota; kingdom Metazoa; phylum Mollusca; class Gastropoda; order Nudibranchia; family Dorididae; genus Doris; species Doris montereyensis. Next base: position 18,974 of record JAXRKP010000748.1, on the reverse strand, counting down.
AGACATGGAACCCAATTGGAAAGAGACATTGGAAAGAGACATGGAACCCAATTGAAAAGAGACATGGAACACAACTGGAAAGAGACATGGAACACAATTGGAAAGAGACATGGAACCCAATTGGAAAGAGACATGGAACACAATTGGAAAGAGACATGGAGCCCAATTGGAAAGAGACATGGAACACAACTGGAAAGAGACATGGAACACAATTGGAAAGAGACATGGAACACAACTGGAAAGAGACATGGAAAGAGACATGGAACACAACAATTGGAAAGAGACATGGAACACAACTGGAAAGAGACATGGAACACAATTGGAAAGAGACATGGAACCCAATTGGAAAGAGACATGGAACACAATTGGAAAGAGACATGGAACCCAATTGGAAAGAGACATGGAACACAATTGGAAAGAGACATGGAACACAATTGGAAAGAGACATGGAACACAACTGGAAAGAGACATGGAACACAACTGGAAAGAGACATGGAACACAATTGGAAAGAGACATGGAACACATGGAACCCAATTGGAAAGAGACATGGAACACAATTGGAAAGAGACATGGAAAAGAGACATGGAACTTTGGAAAGAGACATGGAACACAATTGGAAAGAGACATGGAACACAATTGGAAATTGAAAGAGACATGGAACCCAATTGGAAAGAGACATGGAACACAACTGGAAGAGACATGGAACACAACTGGAAAGAGACATGGAACACAATTGGAAAGAGACATGGAACACAACTGGAAAGAGACATGGAACACAACTGGAAAGAGACATGGAACACAATTGGAAAGAGACATGGAACACAACTGGAAAGAGACATGGAACACAATTGGAAAGAGACATGGAACCCAATTGGAAAGAGACATGGAACCCAATTGGAAAGAAATGGAACACAACTGGAACATGGAACACAATTGGAAAGAGACATGGAACACAATTGGAAAGAGACATGGAACACAATTGGAAAGAGACATGGAACCCAATTGGAAAGAGACATGGAACACAATTGGAAAGAGACATGGAACACAACTGGAAAGAGACATGGAACCAATTGGAAAGAGACATGGAACACAATTGGAAAGAGACATGGAACACAACTGGAAATAGACATGGAACCCAATTGGAAAGAGACATGGAACACAATTGGAAAGAGACATGGAACACAATTGGAAAGAGACATGGAACCCAATTGGAAAGAGACATGGAACACAATTGGAAAGAGACATGGAACACAACTGGAAAGAGACATGGAACACAACTGGAAAGAGACATGGAACAACTGGAAAGAGACATGGAACACAACTGGAAAGAGACATGGAACACAACTGGAAAGAGACATGGAACATGGAACAAAAGAGACAATGGAACATGGAACATTGGAAAGAGACATGGAACACAATTGGAAAGAAACATGGAAAGAGACCAATTGGAAAGAGACATGGAACATGGAACACAATTGGAAAGAGACATGGAACACAACTGGAAAGAGACATGGAACACAACTGGAAAGAGACATGGAACACAATTGGAAAGAGACATGGAACACAATTGGAAAGAGACATGGAACACAATTGGAAAGAAAGAGACATGGAACACAATTGGAAAGAGACATGGAACACAACTGGAAAGAGACATGGAACACAATTGGAAAGAGACATGGAACACAAATTGGAAAGAGACATGGAACACAATTGAAAGAGACATGGAACACAATTGGAAAGAGACATGGAACACCAATTGGAAAGAGACATGGAACCCAATTGGAAAGAGACATGGAACACAACTGGAAAGAGACATGGAACACCAATTGGAAAGAGACATGGAACACAACTGGATGGAACACAACTGGAAAGAGACATGGAACATGGAACACAACTGGAAAGAGACATGGAACACAACTGGAAAGAGACATGGAACACAATTGGAGACATGGAACCCAATTGGAAAGAGACATGGAACACAACTGGAAAGAGACATGGAACACAACTGGAAAGAGACATGGAACACAATTGGAAAGAGACATGGAACACCAATTGGAAAGAGACATGGAACACCAATTGGAAAGAGACATGGAACACAATTGGAAAGAGACATGGAACACAACTGGAAAGAGACATGGAACACAATTGGAAAGAGACATGGAACCCAATTGGAAAGAGACATGGAACCCAATTGGAAAGAGACATGGAACACAATTGGAAAGAGACAAAGAGACATGGAAAGAGACATGGAACACAATTGGAAAGAGACATGGAACACAACTGGAAAGAGACATGGAACACAATTGGAAAGAGACATGGAACACAACAATTGGAACAGGAACCCAATTGAAAGAGACATGGAACACAACTGGAAAGAGACATGGAACACAATTGGAAAGAGACATGGAACACAATTGGAAAGAGACATGGAACACAACTGGAAAGAGACATGGAACACAACTGGAAAGAGAACATGGAACACAATTGGAAAGAGACATGGAACACAATTGGAAAGAGACATGGAACACAATTGGAAAGAGAAATGGAACACAATTGGAAAGAGAAATGGAACACAATTGGAAAGAGAAATGGAACACAATTGGAAAGAGAAATGGAACCCAATTGGAAAAGAGAAATGGAAAATTAGAAGAAATGGAACCCAATTGGAAGAGAAATGGAACACAATTGGAAACAATTGGAAGAAATGGAACGCAATTGGAAAGAGAAATGGAACACAATTGGAAAGAGAAATGGAACACAAGGGGAAAGAGACATGGAGGACCATTCAAAACAAGGCTCAAACAGGCAGGAATGGAAAAGCTTTGGTGCTGCCCTAAATGCCACGTGGCGTAGAGGGCAGTAAGGAACAAATAAGTAATGCACAACAGTCATCAGCACTACAGATTGTGAAAGAAAAAAACGTGAATCAAACTCGTTACTATTTCCTGTCTGACGAATCAGCTACAGATTGCAAAAGAAAAAATGAAACGACATCCAACTCATCATTATTTCCTGTCTGACTTGCTAGCTAAAATGCAAAGAAAAAAATTGCAAATCAGGCTCGTTACTTTTTCATGTCTGAAACAATAAAAAAATAATTCTGACTCACACTGTGACCAACACACCCACTTCTGTAACTGTCAATTCACCATCACGGGAGACATGGTAACTCTAACCTAAAACCTAGACTTTCATGATAGCCTTAGTGTACTAATATGAAATGCAATGTAAACATGAATTTGGGGCAGAAAGTGTAAAGAAAAACTTTGTACATCTGCATCATTTTCTATATGTAAAAGAAAATGGAACGCAATCTTTCAGTCTAAACCTAGATGAAAAATGCCATTATGGTGATGAGTATTTGAAGCAAAAAGGACAATTTTTCACACGTCATAAAAATGGTGTTGTAAGAATTGAGATAATATAAAACATCGTCACAATGGGATTGATGTATTGCATTAATATTTGATGCCTTGTTGTTATCACAAGATGCCAAATGCAACGAGTCCTTTGTTACAACGGAAGCATTGTGGCGCAATCGAGTGTTGTAATTTTGTAATCATGACACCACTAGTTCAAAAAACTAGCTAGCCAAGATCTTTTTATTCTCAACATTATGCTCTTAGGAAAGTAATTTACTCTGCTTTCCTCACTTGATTCAGGTGTGAATGCGTGCCCAGCTATAAGTAGAGAATGATCTTGTCAAACGTTAGTATACTGTGCCTAAAAGGCTGCAGAACTGTATGCTCCCCAGATAATTGAAAAGAACTTTGAATGAAATGGCGGTTGGGGAATAAAGAAATGCAGTTAGTAAGCCTCAACTTGTACGATGATACAGACTATATATCCATCTTTTTGATGAGTCTTTCAATTTTTTTTCTGCTTAAAAACCAACTTCTTCATAATGGCATTAAAAATAAATAATTTGGCGATTGATGTATCTTCAACACTTGATGCCATGTTGAAGTTGCCAAAATCAAAAACTTGCTCACCTTCTGAGCCGAAATTTCATTGGATGTATCGACAAACTTTAGCTAGCATAAGATTTCTCCTCATAAATCATCTGCGTAGGAAACGTGATTTGGCCCTCACTAGTAAAAAGGTGGTCACCTAAAAAGTTGTAAAATACCCTTTGTATGATTTGAGTTTGGGGGCAGTGATGAAGTAAGCCTTGTATGATTTGAGTTTGTAAAGTGTATGATTTGAGTTTGTGAAGTGTATGATTTGAGTTTGTGAAGAAATAATTTGTATGATTTGAGTTTGTCAAAGTGTATGATTTGAGTTTGTAAATTTCTCCTGTATGATTTGAGTTTGTGAAGTGTATGATTTGAGTTTGTGAAGAATTTGTGTATGATTTGAGTTTGTGAAGTGTATGATTTGAGTTTGTGAAGTGTATGATTTGAGTTTGTTTATGATTTGAGTTTGTGAAGTGTATGATTTGAGTTTGTGAAGTGTATGATTTGAGTTTGTGAAGTGTATGATTTGAGTTTGTGAAGTGTATGATTTGAGTTTGTGAAGTGTATGATTTGAGTTTGTGAAGTGTATGATTTGAGTTTGTGAAGTGTATGATTTGAGTTTGTGAAGTGTATGATTTGAGTTTGTGAAGTGTATGATTTGAGTTTGTGAAGTGTATGATTTGAGTTTGTGTGAAGTGTATGATTAGATGTGTGCAGTGTATGATTTTATTTCTGAAGTTTGAAATTTTACATGGAGCCAAAAGATGAAAGAACATGGAAAGAACTTTATCTAACTTACAGGCATTTACTCACTCACTGTCAGACACTTCAGCTTCAGACAACTGAGAAATGCAGCGCAGTTCGGTACATAATTATTTTTAGGTAGATAAGTAATTCAAAAACCATTCTCTACAGAAAGAAAACATTTCAGAAAATTTTACTACTGTCTGCACCTGAAGTTTTCACTTCTTCTGAGGAAAAATATTTTTAAAATATTAAAAGATTGTAGAAAAGTTTTTCTTCTTCAAATGAATGACACTGTTTTGGTAGTTGATTTCATTGTAGGCTTATACCTCGTCTTTGTTTTTATTTTAGACGACCCAGGAACATGAAGATTAGTATCTAAATGATTCAGAATCACCGGGCTGCGGACAGGCGCTTGTTGAACTTTGGACGAAATCTCAAATGACATGACTGAATGACTCACCTGCGGCAATACCATAACGTTCATACCCATCTGGCACGATATGGATGTAATCTGACAGGCCGGATATGGCAAAACCAGCAGCAACGACAACGACCCCAATCCACATATACACAGCAATCTGCTGGGCAAGGAAAGCCAAGGCCAAGAGAAACACAAAACAAGCTTCTGTCCCTGGAGAAATCAATACGAAATCAAAATTTATGTATAATATAAATATATATCATTGGTGCAATTCTCTAAACACGCAAGTCGGCTGAGTAAAATTTTACAGGAGAGACAAAAAAAAAACAAATTTATATTTCATTACATAACTGAATATATATGTCTTTAACCGTAATTTGATTAATTTATCATTCCTACGCTCAGAAATAAGTTTAATGGAAAAAAAAAATCTAAATAAGCGTAGATTGACTTACGTGCATAGAGTCCTTATTTTTGAAAGCTCTAAATACGTAAGTCAATAACAGCGTTTCTCGCTGATCGTTCAGGGTCAGGAAATGAAACTATAATCCTGTAAATCTACATGCTAGGGTGTTTGTCAATTTCTATTTTTGCGTAAGTAAGATCTACGCCGTCACACTACAAGCAGAAGACCTACGTCTTAAGCTCACACCACGTAAATCAAACACCCGCGCCTCACTCTTGACATACGTGTTTCATAAAACTGTGACCAATTGAAAGCCATGTTCAAAGAAGACAAATAAGACCACACTTTTCATTGGTCAGATGTCTCTATATGTCACACAGAAGGTGGCGGATGCCCTTTAAAGACGGAAAAAGCAAAAAAGCGTGTTACCGAAAAATCCGGATGTACGCATTTAGAGAATTACATCGACGACATGTATTGTCAGAATTGCTCTCAAAATATATAACTACAAGATGATCTTACAAAACAGCAATTTCATGGTTGTGCATAATTCATGATTATTAACATCTACATGCCGTTTCACTTTTATATGTGATAAAGATTCTGCGTATAGCATGTTGGGATTTTTTGACAAAGCTGAGTCAATAACAGATTATATTATTATACATGCTATTATTATTATTATTATTATCATTATTATTATTATTAGTAGTAGTAGTAGTAGTAGTAGTAGTAGTAGTAGTAGTAGTAGTAGTAGTAGTAGTAGTAGTAGTAGTAGTAGTAGTAGCAGTAGTAGTAGTAGTTGTAGTAGAAGTAGTAGTACTTACAGTAGTAGTAGTAGTAGTAGAAGTAGTAGTAGTAGTAGCAGTAGCAGCAGCAGCAGCAATAGTAGTAATTTTTTTATTATTATTATTACTATTATCATTTTTATTATTATAATCACTATCTTTATCAATATTATTATTATATCATTGTTATTATTATTATTATTATTATCATTATTATTATTATTATTATTATTATTATTATTATTATTATTATTATTATTATTATTATTATTATTATTATTATTATTATTATCATTATTTCTATTATTATTTCTTCTTCTTCTTCTTCTTCTTCTTATTATAATTATTTCTATCATTATTATTATTATTATTATTATTATTAATATATTATTATTATTATTATTATTATTATTATTATTATTATTATTAATATCCTTATCATCATTATTTATATTATCATTATTTCATTAGTATTATTATTATTATCGTCATTATCAGCATAGCACAAACGTGTGGGAGTACTTAATGAGGTGTAAGCATGTTACCTCTTAACATGATCATACTGCTGGGGTAGGTGAGCCTCAATCCGAAAAAGATCAAGAGGATGTGAGCCTGGTTGAAAAGCGCAGGAGGAAGATACAGCAGCTTAGTGTACCTCTTTGTCCGAGGCGGCGATACGGGCGAGCCTGATTTACCGGTTGTAGCTGATCAGCGCCACCTATCAAAGGCTGTTGGTCATTCCTTTCATTTTCATCAGCTGGCTCATTTCTCTCTTCATTGATCTGTTAAGCAATGGACGACATTCATGGCACCATCGTTGACAGGAGGTTCTTCCTGTTCTTCTCTGTTCTCATCATTTCGATTGTCATTGTTTTGAAGTACGGGAGCGATGTTGGCTGGCTTGTTTTGCTGCCTGTCTGTGTAAGGTGTAAAAATACATGCATACAAATTTGTATAAAAAAATGAGATGTAAATTCACCACTTTCCTTATGCTATATATCTAATATAATAAAAAAGCCCGCTATTTTCTGTCACGCATCCTGACCTTATCAATCTAGATGAAATTTTGTGTGGAAATTTTCAGAGGCTTGAATATGATCTTTCATTTTAAGATCCCTACAAAGGGTCAAAGTGCAGAAAAAGACGATGAGGCCGATCTGTAGACTTTGCAATTTTTTGGCAATCAGATTGCTTCTTGCATTTCCTGCGCATGACAGCTGTTCAATGCCCGTTGAAGCGTGGTTTAAAAATTAAAAAAAGAAGAAGAGAGGGAAAGAGAGAAAAAGGAGGAAAGAAAAGAGGAAAGAATAAGAGTAGGAAATAATAGAAAAAGAGAAGAACAACGCCAAGTGTTGCTGGATCGTGGTTTAAAAATAAAAGAGAAGAAAGAGAAGGAGAGAAATATAGATAGAGAAATAGAAATAAAAATCACTAGCCAATGCCCAGTGATTAGTTGTAGTTGTTTGTGGCTAAAATCATTATGACAATGGCAAATGTGAGTTTCTACTGTGCCTGTGCAGGTGTACCCCAGGATTTTGACACATTATCGACAGAAAGGGGACGTCTCCACCTATCCTATCAATACCTCATAATACCCTCTCAAGATACTTACTGAATGACCCTAGTCACAGTACCAAAACATAGTATCTTATCAAAATCAAATACCTTTAAATATCTTCCCAAGATTCTTACTGAACGACCCTAGTCATACTACCAAAACCGTATATAGTATCTTGTCAAACTCAAATACGTTACTAACAACAATTCATGCAACGCCACAAAATACAAGTTTGTGTGACAACATCACAACATAGACTATAGTAGACGACAGAAAATAGAGGTTCGACAATCGCAACAACATAGAATATGTTTGATGCCGCAATGCCGCAACACAGCAAAGTTTCGAGAACACCACCACATAGAATATGTTGACGCCTCAAAATACAAGTTTTGGACAACGCCACCCAATTATTGTGAACCGGGACATGAGAAGGAGACAAACGAGTGGAAAGGCAAACACAGGCAAGATTTGGATTGTGTGGCTTTACTTTAATTATGGTACTTTATAAAGGCTAACATTTCCATTGAACAAAAATCGACATATCAATAATTAGCTTGAACTAATAAATGATATTTGTATCACTAACCAGTGACAACACATGGGTTATAATATGACCTCTCTATCAACGGATACGCGACATCTCCAGTATTCATATCTGAATGAACTACTTAAGTCTGTATCACTAAACAGTGAAAACACACGAATTATGCTATGACAGTTCTGTCAACCAATCAACGACATCTCGAGTATTCACCTGATGTCCGTATCACTAAACAATGACATCACATGAGTTATTACAACAAGACCTCACATATCTCCATGAACTGATTTTACATCTACGGGCCACCAACACAACCCCTCTCTTCTTGATCTAACCCCACACTATGCCACACACAACCCATAGGGCTGGACGTGTTACAGGCAGTTACCCAGTAGTGTTACCCAAAATGTATTACACAGAGCTCAGAGTATGTCGGATATGGCCATTTAGCGACTATTAACAAGCAATATCCTAACGCTTACTGGCCCAACTTCGTACTCGTCGGCCCCTATCCTGTGATAATAGAATTAGATGTTTTTACAGATCCAAGACGTCTATCACTGCTTAAACATTTGCTTAGGTCTGTCATTCACTCCAATTGGACTGTTTCTAAATCTGGGCAACCACTACCATCAGGGTTAATCCTTACTCAATTCCAAGCTGCGTATCATAACGCATCTATCACCTCGAAGATTAGTAAAACAACGCTTTAATCACACAGCACAACTCAGTTCTCATAAGAACAAAAGAAGGATGTCTACGCACTTCCCTTAAGAGGGAAAGGGGGGGTGCATTTTTGCCGAAAATGGGACAAATCTAGTCTATCATACTATGGATAGAGCAGTTCATTCCGTCATAAAGATATTTCATAAAAGAAGCTCAGTATCGATTCTTTGAATTTATGGGAATTTTTTAAAACCGATACTGGCTATCTTTTTAACAAAGCTATTATACAATAAAATCCAGAAATATTATCTAAAGTATAGCAATGAAAAGTTGATACTCATTGTGATCGTCACAATAAACGCTATCCAAAACAAACTTATTTGAGGATCTATTATGAATATTGCTTAGATCGGCCTGAAGATACGAAACATATTCCGCGAACCTGTTATCAAAAGGCACCATCTCAAAATGAGTAAGAAGGTGCTGGTGCACTGGAAACAGTGTCAATAAGAAGTAGTTGAGAGCCTCTAAAGGTTTTATGATGTTTCAAAGTATTATCCTACTGTTTTCTTAGGTTTACGGGAGAAAAATGTATTCAAATAACAGAAAATAAGAGAAAAATACGATTTTTTCAAAATGTCCGTTTATGTTCATTATTTCCTATCTACTTTTTAAAATTTCTCAACGCATCTTTATGAAATTTGGTATGGATGATTTCTTTTTTCTTTATCAGTTCCCATTCTACCTTCCGGTGTACGGGTTTTAGATGCCAAATGATCTTTCTCCAGGCTGCCCTGTCCTGACATTTTCTGTTTCCTTCCGTGAAAGTTAAATTTCTATGCTTTAATGCCTGTTTTATATCTTCTTCCCACTTTCTCCGAAGTCTGCCTTTTACTTTTTAGTCTTTACCTTGAGTTTTAGCACCGTATACTGATTTAGCTATTCTGTTGTCATTCATTCTGTTTTAAAACATGTTGCTATTGCGATTCCAGGTGGTTAACCTGTCAAGGAGTTCCAGACGATCTGACCAACAAGGGAAAATTTATGGGATGACGCGCTCAATGGTTTGTGAACCCAACTATCTCAGTCGGTTATGTAAAGACAGCAACAGAAATTGTTCCTTATAACATTTCTAAAACAAAACTAAGTACCAACTTGAGGGGAGTAGAGGGAAAAATTTCACAAATTAACATATACAAATTCTTTGTGTTTACAAGTTTGCATCGTGAAATTTTCCAATGTCGGACAGTGGAGCCAATGACAGTATCCTTTTTGACTCCGATTATTCAAATTTATTTGAATTTAAATTTGGTTGCTATTCTCAGGGTTTTACCAAAGACCCATACTCGCAACATGGAAAAAACCAAACTCATGCCATAAAGGAGTACATATTCGAGCTAGAACTGTCTCGAAATTTCTGCAACTTTCGGACCTCGGACGTACCGACCTAAAGATTTTCGGATCTCAAATGATCAGATCTCTAATCCTTACACCTCTCCCCCCCTCCTCCTTAAACCCCAAATCTGTGTGTCATGGTGTGTATTGGTTGTGGGTGAGTGTGTGAGTGTGAGAGAGAGACTGGGAGACGAGTATTGAATCTCGGACTGATTTGACTTTCAGACTGAATTGCCTTTTGGACTGAATTGCCTTTTGGATAGATTTGACTTTCGGACTGAAATGACTTTCGGGTTGAATTGCCAGTTGTAGACTGACTTACGTCTGATGCTCAAATCTGAGACCTGTTTTTGAATCTCGAGAACTTTGGACCATCAGACGGTCCGATAATTCGACATAGCTCTAGAACATATAAGTATCAATAATAGTAGTAGTGTCGTGTAGCTACATCTCTAGATTGAAGCGGTCAATCCATTTTTTGAATAGTATCAATAGTAATCATAACACATACAAATTAGAGGTAATGTATATTGAGAAGAAAACTCTCACTAGTGTGATCAAACTCTGCATGCCGGAATCGGCCCATGCCCAGGATGTTTGAGTCAATGCATTTCCATAATGGCAACAGACAAGCCAAAAGAATTTGCTTAAGTGTCCACTGAAAAAAAAAGAAAATAAGCAAAAAACATAAGAATGGAAAACAGTATAAACATATTAAAATTATGTAAGAGGATAAATCTGTCAAGAATAATACTTGATTCTTAAGGCCCCTGCTTTGAAGAATATTCTGAAAGAATTGCCGGGTTTATATACAATTCTTTGATCATGGCATTTTGCTATTGTTGAAGAAAAGCAAAGCATCATTCATTTTAAATATTTTATGTAATAGACTGAGAAAGACGTGAACACACTTGGAGGTTGTTGACAGTAACTGGGTATAAAGTTTGCACTCATGTCATCATACAACTCATTCATAAAGGGGCAATTACTCTAGACCATTATCGATATCCTTTTTCTTTTTTCTTAAATGAAAAAAAAATCAAACTTAATCTAAATTAAATAAACCTAAAGAAAAGAAATTGACAGTAAAAAAAAAAAACCAAAACAAAACTCAGAGAGTTCTATAATCAAAGTCAGAGTTCAAGAACAAAGTTCCAAAATGTTTTTTAAGTCCTTCAATAAATTGCTCTATAGCATTATGTAGTGGTGATTTCTATTTTTAATCTATATTTTGATTGCCAGTTATCAACACGTTTTCTGCTTGGATGGTTGGGACTCATCCTTTTGCTTTTTTCATATACCTCTAATGCTGCTTTATCCCTGACTGTGTATGCCAAGGAGTTCCACATTGGTATTTATTTCACATGCAGCTATTAGAGTTGATTTCTTGCCTCTTCTGGACCCTATCTACTGTCATCATCAGGTTGGATTTGTTAAAAGAGCTTAGAATAGAACTGCTGTACTTGAGGGCTGGGTGAAAATATCCAAAGTACAGATTTTAAGGGTCTGTTATCTGATCCTCATGAGGTGCTCGCGAACTTCTTTAAAAGATTGAGTTTTCGCACACCTTTGGCTTTTAGCTTGCATATTATATATATGTGCTTTTTCATGGTAAACTGTTGGTCTAGTTGTATACCAAGATATATTTCGTTCTCTTTCTCAATCTGTTCATTATTGGTCATTATTTTTTTCGCTTCAGTTTGGTTGTCTTGTGGTTCTTTGTGAATATTGTGTATACTGTTTTAGATGTATTAATTCTCATCTTTCATTTCTGGCAATACTCATCAAGTCTCTTCAACTTCTGTATAGGTGTAATGGACACGGTGTGCTGAGTTTCTAAAAAATTTGTATAACTTTAAAGAATCGATACTGAGCTTCTTTTACGACTAGATTTGTCCCACTTTCGGCAAATATGGCATTACCAGAACCCCCCCCCCCCCCCAAGGATCCATATGATTGAGAGCAATTATAAATAGATTACTTCATAAAACCTTCAATAGTTTTGACAAGGGAGTGCAGATAGCTCAGTTAGTAGCACACTTTCTTTTCATGTTGAGGCGATGAGTGCTGACGCAGAGTTCGTGGGTTCGATCCCCATGGTGGCCAGAATTTTTTCTGTCTATTCCCTGTATTTGTGTCGTCTTTGTGCTATGGGGCTTTCATATTATTTAGTCATTTGCTTCAATAGTTTTGACATTGGCTTTTATATCGCAGATGCATCAATGATGTACTACATGATATTTTGTGTGAACTGCTTAATCTTTTCTGAAGTAATTTGACGTCAGTAATCAGTGACAATCCACACTAATTTTGTCCCAAAGTTTGCTCCTTCATCATGTTGTTGAAGAGTTTCCTTTCCGATCTGCAGTTTGTGCCTTTGCACAATCCATGATTTGTTTTAATTCATAGTTTATACCAGGCCAATGTGCAATTGCTCGAGCTTTATAATGCATGATTAAATAATGACCTAAGTAAGCTATGTAAGCTGTTCTCCATGTTGTGACACTCAGTCTCAGTATGGGTGAAGTATTCCTCAATGTTGACTCTAATATAAAACCAAGAATATTGCCTAGCCAAAATATTACCCATGACACTGTATGCCTTACATGGCATTGTGTGATTCTTAAAACTGTCTGGTTCATAATCCAAGTTAAATCATGCTTACACTTAAACATTTATAGTTGATACATATTGTCATAATAAACATATAATATATGAGAAAACCAATTCAATGAATTTTTTACAATGTATAGAGTGATACATAATACATATAGATTTAGGCTATATGATTTAATAATTAAAAATATATTAATTTGCAACTGACCACAAAAAACATATGATTGAAATGATGTGCCTTCATAGTCTGTAAGCCTTCAACTTTGGTCATCCGAGCAAATCTAAAAATAAAAAAACAAAAGCAGTTAATTAGGCTGATTTAGTGATCTAATCTAGATCTAAGTAAAAGGTGATAAACTACAACAATTGATATCTCCAACAAGGAAGACTGAATAAACATTTGATGTTTCGGGTATAACCCTTCGTCAAACAACAAAAATGAGGAATATCTACAGGAATCCCACACAGTGCCATGTCAGTAGTGAAGACAGCAAGAATGAAAACGAAACGAGGCGGTATAAAATGTGTATATTTGTGAGTTATTTTTATTTCAATAAAAAGTGTCTAGATTCTAGAAAAGATAAAATAAATAAAGTTTATTTATATAGCGCCTTATACTATACCGGGCCTCAAGGTGATAGATGTCTAGAGAGTCTTCTACTTCTAAATCTAGAATCTAGACATCACTAGATCAAGATCTAGATAATAACAGATGTATATAGATCTAGATCTGAACTTTTAACACCAACCTTTTCCGCTACTAGCGGTAAAACACGGCGTCCAACATTATATTACGACCAAAGACCGACCTGTCTTTGCTCGAACATGTCGCTTAGCCCCTGAAAAACTGGCTACAGCAAAGAGGGAGTTTCTTGAAATGGAGAAGATGGGTGTCATCAGCCCTTGGGCATCTCCTCTTCACATAGTCCCCAAAGCTAATGGTGGATGGTGCCCATGCGGCGACTACCGGAGACTAAACGACGCCTCTGTACCAGACCGCTACCCAATACCAATATCCAAGACTTTTCGGCTGCACTTACTGGGAAGACAGTCTTTTCCAAGATTGACCTTGTTCGTGGGTATCACCAAATTCCAGTCGCTCTAGAGGACGTCCCAAAACAGCAGTGATCACCCCTTCAGTCTGTGGGAATTTTTACGTACTTGTGGATTGCAAAATGCCGCACAGACATTCCAGCGTCTCATGGACACAGTTTTGCAAAACCTGGAATGTGCATTCGTTTATTTAGACGACATTCTGATTGCCAGCTGCTCTGAAAAGACACACGTTGAGGACTCTTAAAAACGTCTTTCAACGACTAAAAGAACACAGACTCGTGATTCGTCTCAAAAATGCCTTTTTAGAGTGTCTTCCTTGACTTCTTGGGACACCATATTTCTGCGTCTGGGTCCTCACCGAAAACATCCAAGGTCGAGGCAGTCACAGATTTCCCAGTCGAAGACTGTGAAAGCATTGCAGGAGTTCCTTGGCATGATAAACTTTTATCATCGATTCATTCCTAACATCGCCGCAACGCTACGTCCACTATACGGTTCACTAAAAGGAGTCAAGCCACGAAAAAAACTGACATGGTCCGTAGAAATGAAACAAGCCTTCTTCGCTGGAAGACTGCACTATCAAACGGAACTTTGCTAGCGCAGCCTTTAACGGATTGCTCCTTAGCTCTCACATGTGACGCTTCAGATGTGGCAGTGGGTGCTGTCATTGAACAATTTGTCCAAAGTCGCTGGCAACCTCTCGCCTTCTTTAGTCGACAACTGCGAAAACCTGAGCAGAAATACAGCGCTTTTGACCGAGAACTCCTTGGCGTACATTTGGTTATTCGGCACTTTCGTTTCATGTTAGAGGGACGTCAGTTTACCATCTACACTGACCATAAACCATTAGCCCAGGCCATGGCAAAGCAATTGACCCATGGTCGGCACGTCAACAAAGGCATCTTTCTGCCATGTCCGAGTTTACAACTGATATTCGTCACATCTCCCGGAACGGACAACACAGTCACCAATTACCTATTTCGGGCTGTGACCAAGCAGCCTCTCTTGGCATCGACTACACTGTAATGGCCACATCTCAAACTGCTAGTGTAGATATTCAAGCTTACAGAACAGCAATTACCAACCTACGTATTATGCGCGGTCAAAAGTTGACATTCACAGGCCAGAGCTTTTGTGCGATATGTCAACAGACCGTCCACGTCCGATTGTCCCATTTGACTTCAAACGTCTAGTTTTCGAAGCTATACACAACCTTGCACATCCCGGTGTTAAAGCCACAGTCAGACTTGTGACAGAAAAATTCATATGGCATGGAATACGCAAAAATATAGCTAGATGGGTAAAAGAATGCCATAACTGCATAAAGCTCCAAAATCAAAAAGTACATGAGAGCACCCCTAGAAAACTTCACCGTCCCCGAAAAAGGTTCTCATACAATAACCTCGACATAGTTGGTCCCCTACCACAATCTTCCGAATTTACATACCTTCTCACTGTCATTGACAGGAACACGCGTTGGCAAGAGGCAATCCCACTACGAGGTGTTACAACGGCTGAATTCGTTTAGCTCATTTCAGGATAGATCTCCCGGTTTGGTGTTCCCAAGCAGACATATCATCTGACCGCGGCCCACAATTTACATCAGCTTTTTGGGCAGAAATGGTAGCAAGCCTTTGAGTAAAATGCACCATACAACAGCTTATCACCCGCAAGCCAATGGGATGATCGAACGATTCATCATACTCTTAAAGCAGCTCTCAGACCACGCCTCACAGGGACCAAAATGGGTAGAAGAGTTATCTTGGGTTCTCTTTGTTCTCCAAACCACACCAAAAGAGGACCTAGGATATTCTTTGCAGAGCTTTAACGGTCCTGGGTGAATTAGTATCTTCAGGTGATTTCATAAACACGTTCCGAGACAATGCTCCGTTACATGCACCTCGTCCCACGTTCCATCATAGCTCTTTGCCGACTCGCATGCCACCATCCCTGTCTCGTGCTAAATATGTGTATGTGCGCCAAGATGCTTCAAGAAGTTTTCTCCAGAGACCCTATGCTGGCCCATATACAGTTTTAACACCTGGGGATAAAACATTCCTTGTAGACGTCGGCGGTCGTGCCGAACACATCACTGTAGACCACCTCAAGCCAGCAAATGCAGATCCCTCACAGCCGGTAGCATTGGCAAGACCTCCACAACGCGGTCAGCCACCATTATAACAGAAGCAGCTTGATAATGTTAACACCAGTACTGCACCAAATGACAGTCTCAAATCCAGCGATTCAAACGTCACGTAGTGGCCGCTAACTCGACCTCCTCGTCACTATCAGTGAGCATCATCACGTTCTACATGTTGTC